>VWPU01017073.1:0-20205 GCA_013398955.1 Callaeas wilsoni | reverse complement strand
GCATCAGAGTGCAGTCCCATCTCTTGCCCCTTTTTTGTGCCTGAAGACCATCAAGATAGACAGTCAGCAGGTCTGCCTTACCAAAAATGGCTACTCAAATTTCTACCAAAACAACTCCAGTATTCTGGTAGCCTGGATGCTGGGCAAAAAAACAGAGGCAGTGTACAGTGGTAGTCAAGTCAATGATAGTCAAGTAGTTAAGTCCATCAGACTTATGGTCCACAGGGTCTGAGGCTCAAAAGACAGTGCATGGGAGCTTCCCTGAGGTACAGCTCGGCTCACGTTCCAGTACATCTGAGCAAGCTCCCAGGAGATACTGGGGATGAGTCAGCTATGAACCTTGCAGGTATTACCAATATCAGGAAGGCAGGGGAAAAAAGCTTATGCAAATACAATTTTGGATAAGATGTGAAGTTTGGAGCACAAAGACTCCATGTAAGTCTCTATTTAATTGGCTTCACGGGTGTAGCAAATATGGAAAGGTACTGAGCTGCTCGGACTTGTATTCCTGAGACTAAAATTTGCTTCCTGCCATAACTCAGAATAGAACTCAGATTCTTCACCTGGAATATTGGATTAGGAGATTTTTCTATAAATCCATGCACTGATAAATGGATGCCAGGTGCTGAGTCACATTCTTGAGGTCCTGCATCTAATTTTAAAAAATAAATTAAAATAGGGCTTTGTGTAATAGTGAAAGCAATATGTGACCAGTGGCACAGAGTGCACTGTTAGGAAACTTAGGTCAGGCCACACTGTTCCATTCCAGCACAGCCACATACACTGTGATGCAACCTAAGTCTTGCATTTGAGACCAAACATACCACACACTGATCAACAACTACCTAGCAGCAGTTCACTAAACTCTCATGGAGCAGTGTGTCAGTATTTAAAATGAAGTATTTTATGGGTCCATGGCCAAAGGGAGATGAGGCCTACAAAATGTACTGCTTATTCTAACTGTTCACCTCCCATCTACTTCTTCCAAGGTGATAGTGGTGGTGGTGGTGGCGGCAAGAAGGGTGCTAAGAAGAAGGGGGGCTCTTTCCAAACAGTGTCTGCTGTGTTCAGGGTATGTGAATTTCTTTTTACATGAGCCATGCTTCCACGAAATGATCTGAGGGCTGGAACACCTATCCTATTAAAAAAAGCTAAGAGAGTTGGGGATGCTGAGCTTGGGGAAGTGAAGATTCCAGGGATGGCTTATTCTGGTTTTTCAATATATAAAAGGGAGCTTATCAGAAAGACAGAAAAAGACATTTTACCAGGGCCTGTAGTGACAGAACAAAAGGCAATGATTTTAAACTGGAAGAGGGTAGATTTAAATTGGATGTAAGAAAAATATTTTTTCACTCCGAGGGTGGTGAGGCCCTGGCACAGGTTGCCCAGAGAAGCTGTGGTTGCCCCATCCCTGGAAATGTTTATGGCCAGGTTGGATGGGGCTTGGAGCAACCTGGGACAGTGGAAGGTGTCCCTGCCTAGGACAGAGATGCTGGGCTTGATGGCCTTCAAAGGCCTCTTCCAAGCCAAACCACTCTGTGATTCTCTAACTCCCTGAAATCAAGTAAGAATGCAAAAGCTTTGTAGCTTGAAGCTGAAACCCTTGTTTTGCTCTGCCACAGGAAAACCTGAACAAGTTGATGACTAACCTGAGAAGCACCCATCCTCACTTTGTGCGCTGCCTGATTCCTAATGAGACCAAGACACCTGGTAAGTCCACCACTAGATTCTGAAGACATGGGACTGACAGGAATTGGCCTGTTTAGCTTCCACACCGACTTCCCAAACAGCTCCCTCTGCACGTGAAGTCCTTTTGGGGGTTGGCCTGCAAGACAGTAACAAGGAGAACTTTTTGTGTTGTCTACTGTGACTGAAAAATTTTGAGCATTACATAGTCCACAAGAGTTACCCATCTTTGCTTAATGTGGGTACAGAACTGAAGGCGATAAAGATGGGTTTGATTACAGCTGATAAAATTGTCTGTTGTGGGTAACAGCAGTAGAAAATCCCTTGTCTGGATGGCACTAGGCTACACTGTGCCACCTTTGCCTACAGCCAGTGAGGAGGTTGATGCTGTTGAAGACTTTTCAGTCGGTCTCCTAAAGCACCATCCTGCCATTTTTTGAGAAATGTGGCCTGAAGCCTTTTCAAAAGCACTGCGAGCCCTTGCATTCTCAGTGAAGTTCACTGGTGCAACTCTCCACAACTTGTATGAATTGAAAGCATGTTCTGTCTGCACTTCCTGCATCTTTAATCAAGAGCTGCTTGAATTTAAAAAAAAAATCATTTGGGAATGCTAATACATATGAGGATTCCTTGGAATTAAAACAAAATCACGATGGATGTATTTTGTTCAAGGTGCAATGGACCATTACTTGGTGATGCATCAGCTGCGGTGCAATGGGGTTCTAGAAGGCATCCGAATCTGCAGGAAGGGCTTTCCAAGCAGAATCCTTTATGCAGACTTTAAGCAACGGTAGGTGCTCAGTTATGACTCAGTAAGCACACAGCTCAGGTGACATGTCTGGTGACACCACGGAGTGACACCTTCCCAATCAGACAGGATAAGTGGCATTGGAGGGAACCAAGTCATTATTACTGTTCTGAGGTCACTCCAGTGTTTCCCTCTCTGACCAGACCAGAGATTTCTTGATACATCAGAACCAGTGTAATTTCTAAACTGAAACCAATGCCCAATGATTCAAAGAGGTGCAAAACACTTGCAGTGTACTGAATAAGGTGCCATTATAGACTACTCTTTGAAGTCTTCCAGAGTACAGATATGAAATCAATCCACACGAGCCTCCTCATGGTGCTCTGTCTCTGGCCTGCATCGTGTGCTTCGTTTTCTTCATCATTAAAATGGAGACAACTAGACTGGTTCATGTGGGCTCAGTTGCCATAGAGTGCTAAATCAGAACTGTCAGCTGTTGCAGTTAAATGTAGCATCTTCCATGCTGCACTGGTGTTAAAAGGGCCCAAGATCTCTCTGAAAATGTCCTGCAACCTGATGTTCAGTAAGGGATTAGCTAGTCTCAATCATCAGATTTTAATTTGAAGTGACAGATGAAGGAACCCATCCATAATGGCCGTGGTCCAGAACCACAAAGTGATTTAGGAATGATAATGGAAGCCGAAAATGGAGAATAAATTCACTGCACTATTATCACTGTCGTGATTTTACATATTCTTTTTCAAGGTAGACTTGAGAATAAGAAATGATCCAGTGTACATCCACATTGATGTATCTGAAGAAACCTCTTTAGAAGAATTAGATGATCCTGTCCATGACACAGGAGTACCTTAATCATTCAGCTACTTTGCAAAAAGCTAAGGCTGCTGTTAGCACTTACACATTAATACAGTGTCATTTTCAATCCACTCAAGCATTCAGTGGTACAGCTTGTAGACACTGAGCTGTGCAAGATCTGCATTCCCTTTGGAATACAGCTGTTGTCAGTAGTTTTTTAATTAATCTTCAACTCCAATTTGAGTACCATTCCTCTGATCAATGAAGCAAGTTGAGATGAGGCTGACATGTTCTATGTTCTTCCTAATTCCTGGACCTGCAGACACTCTTAAGTATGTGCCTTAGTTTTGTGTGTAACTGTGTTGTTACACCACCAACAGATTCCTCTAAAGAGTAGACATGTCCCCTTTTCATCATGTTTTTTTAACACTGTCTAGATTTCAGATGACGCATTCAGTTGCTTTCAGACAGCTCTGTTTTCATGTGTTTCATGACACACAATGGATCCTATTTTCCTCATCCTCTTTGCAACCAGTTCTCGCAACCTGTCTCACCACAGGTACAAGATCCTTAATGCCTCAGCCATTCCAGAAGGCCAGTTCATTGACAGCAAAAAGGCTTCGGAAAAGCTTCTCTCCTCCATCGATGTTGACCACAACCAATATAAATTTGGCCACACCAAGGTAAAGTCCCTGTGGAAGAGCAGATATAATTAAGCAAAATATTTTGCTTGTTGAAAGTATTTCTTGCATACTAAATCAGCCTTCATGATGATTATAAACAGAGTACACTGAAGCAGGGTCCTCCACTGAGAATGGGAGCCAAGTAATGACTAAACACCGATGCGGTTAGAGAGCGTTCTCATTTATTGCTCAGATCAAGCAGGATTATGTAGCATTTCCAACTAGTCACAAGTTGTCCACGTACTTTAACTAACTCTATGATTGGCTACTTAAGTAAAATCACACACATCTACTGTTTACTAATTGGTTAACATGCGGCAAACGAGTGTCCTCCCTCCTCCCAGCTCGCGGTTATCACATCCCGTTAAACCTCCTCTTTTCACATCCCGTTATCGCATCCCATTAAACCTCTCTTTCCTCAAGGACACCTCAAGGACCTTAAAGATAAACTCTTTCCAACCACTCTGCCATGGGCAGGGACACCTTCCACTAGACCAGGTTGCTCCAAGCCCCACCCAACCTGGCCTTGGACACTGCCAGGGATGAGCTAAATTTTCCATGAACCACACTGGAGCAGACATGAAATAACACTGCAATAAGATGATTAGATCATACACAGAGTGACTCGTCATGAATCACAGGAACATTGAGGATTTGAATACTGACAGGAAATTTCTCTAGCTCTTAAACCTTTCCCCTGCTGGCATTTTTCCCAAACTACCTTGTACTACCCTGCATCAGCTGTCAATGGCCATGTAGCTGCCTAAGCCTCAAACTGTCTGGCCATTTTTTATCTTCTAGGTGTTCTTCAAGGCAGGTCTCCTGGGACTCCTAGAAGAGATGAGAGATGAGAAGCTTGTGAGCCTCATCACTCATACACAAGCTTTGTGCAGAGGGTACCTCATGAGAATTGAATTTAAAAAGATGAATGAAAGAAGGTAATGTAAGCAAATACCAGCAATTGTACTGTGTCAGACCAAAGGCCCATCAGTGCAATATTTTGTCTCAGGCAGAAAGCTGTCCTTGGGAAAGAACCTTACAAAGCCGTTGGGGAACAGAGCAAGTACAAACTATCAGCTTCCTCCTGACAGCCTCTCAAATTCTGGCAGCAGCTGTTTAGCAATGGGACCATGGAGGTGGACCACAATACTTAGTATTTAGCAAGGAACCTTTTCTCCAGGAATGCACTTACTGTTTTCAGCCTTTAAAGAATTCTGTGACAGAGACAGACAACTGAACAAGGGCTAAGGTTTGTCTGTTTTCAACACATTGTCTCATCATTAATTGGATCACACTGATTTTGTAAGGAATGGCGTGAAATCACTCTCTCCTCTCCCTTTCTTTAATTTCCTTTCCTGGCTCCATCATCTAAGATGAATAATCCTAGCTTGTACAGAGAAGTACTCCATACTTTCAGCTGTTCCACATCCCCTTCGGCTTTTCATTCATCCCCATTGAGATGGGATGAATCATGCAAAATTTAGAGTTCAGGAGTGACAGCACTGGACAAGACAAGCAAACTTTCATGAATGTTGTAGACAAGCGAAAGTTTTAGGGGGAGCAAGGCTTGCATAAATGTACCGGACACTCTGCCAAACAATTACTTTAATTTATAATACTCTGCAGAATTTATTAGCTCAGGTGTTTCCTGAGCCAGGCATAGTTTCTAAGAATTCAATAATTCTTTCTGGATTTCTCTGCAAGGAATTGTCTAATGTCCCTTTGCACTATAGGCATTAACAATATCCTTGTGCATTCAATACCATAAAAATGTTTCCTTTTCTTTTTTTTTTCAGTTTCTCTCTTATTAATTTCTAATATGGGTTTTGCTATTTTGAGTGACCCAAAAAGCTGCTGTTTTAACAATTGACAGTAACTTCCAGATTTGTAATCTTAGCAGCAGTACTTCAAGGATGTCAGTTTTCACTCTGGTATTTATCCGAGGACTTGCGTTTTCCTTGAGACTGAGGAAAGTCTCAGAGATTCCCAGTCAATATGCCAGTGAAATCTGTCTGTTTTGTAGTATTTCTTCCTCATATATTCAGACAATACACATTATTCAAGCTACTGAACCAACCATTCTGCAATACTGGCCTCAAAATGACTCTTTAATAAAAGCAAGGGAGGTCAGGGGAAAAAAGTCTCGTGCAGGAGTTCTTGGAGTAAATGCTGATGCTGCGTGACAAATAATCAGAGTATGTTTCCAGCTCCAGTCTCACCACCCTCATAAACCGGTTTCATGTGTTTTCAGAGAATCTATTTATATCATCCAGTACAACGTTCGTTCGTTCATGAATGTCAAACACTGGCCATGGATGAAGCTGTTCTTCAAGATCAAGCCCTTGCTGAAGAGTGCAGAGTCTGAGAAGGAGATGGCCAACATGAAGGAAGAGTTTGAGAAAACCAAGGAAGAGCTTGCAAAGTCTGAGGCAAAGAGGAAGGAGCTGGAGGAGAAAATGGTGGCCCTGGTGCAGGAGAAGAATGACCTGCAGCTTCAGGTTCAGTCTGTGAGTAACCTCCATTTTCAGATTCACCTCGCTTCCTCTTACTCTGCTGCTCTTTTTCTCCTCTTTTCCATTGTTCTCTATAAACAGGGACAAAGCCTCCACTGCTTTGTGTCTGGTCTTGTCACTTACACCTAAGCAAGGTGCAAAGCAAGTTACCTGGATTAACGCCAGTAGGAATACAGGAAGTTCCAGCGCCATCACCAGTGGAAGAATCAGACATTCCACAGTAAATATAACGTGCTCCTCACAGTGGTGTCTGATTCTGAAGGAAATATAGGCTGTTTCCACATCTGCTGCCATTGTAATACAGAGCCAGGGCAGGAGTGCTTTTCTGTCAGAGGCAGGACTGAAACTGTGGAAAGTGCTTTTCCCTGCAATACTGCTGAACAGAGACTGAAAATGCACCTGTCAGGTTCTAAAAGGTAATAAAATATTACATGGCCAAGAGCAGTCTGGTGCAAGTGGACCTGTCACTTGTTGCCATGAGCTTTCGAATCAGTTGAGTTTCAAAAAACCCTATATTGTTTCACTCACCAAGGGTCTTAACTGCCTTTTATCATTTTTATGATAAATATAATGTGTCTTCAATGTGCTCTGATAGGAGAGTGAAAATCTAGCTGATGCTGAAGAGAGATGTGAAGGACTCATTAAAAGTAAAATCCAGCTAGAAGCTAAAATTAAAGAACTAAATGAAAGACTGGAGGATGAAGAAGAGACAAATGCTGAACTGACAGCAAAGAAGAGGAAACTTGAGGATGAGTGCTCGGAGCTGAAGAAAGATATTGATGATCTTGAAATGACTCTGGCCAAAGTGGAAAAGGAGAAGCATGCAACAGAGAATAAGGTGACAGAGAAATCAGGGAATTATTCTTCCCCATACAGCTTGTCAGTTTTTTGGAAAATTATAGTCACTTATAAGTGCTCTTAATAGAAGTGAGATGTGTCCAATGCATAGGAAAGAGGTATTTTCATTTAATCAATCAGCCAACAGAAGTTTTTCTGTTAAGATTCTTTGTCATATTATCATGGTTTGTTTCAATTTTAGGGAAAACTTAACATATTTTTGGCTACACTTAGCACTCGGTCATATCTTTTTAAAGAACCTGACTTGCTGAGAATTTACAGCTGTTTTCACAGCAAATAATATCATATACAGGAAAGACATTCCTTGAGCAAGAGCAACTCAGAGGGCTTTTGTAAATCCCAATGGCAAAAACTTGCAGAGGCAAGTGAAGATCTAGCATTTTTCACTGTGAAATTTAGTAGGATAGGGCTGGGGATCAAAAACAACTAAAGCAAGAATTCCTGCAAATTGCAGGACCAGAGAGACGAGACTCTCAGGCATGATACATGCTGCTGTCCTCATGGTGATCAATACAAACATTCTGCAGAGAGCATTTTGACTACATCCATGCAAGGTTTTGCAAGGATGCACTCACTGTGCTCTCGTCCCCTCATGGGATGGATGCTGGCTGTCTGACAGGTAAAGAACCTCACCGAGGAGATGGCAGCTCTGGATGAAAACATTTCTAAACTCACTAAGGAGAAAAAGGCCCTCCAGGAAGCCCACCAGCAGACCCTGGATGACTTGCAAGTTGAGGAAGACAAAGTCAGCACCCTCACCAAAGCCAAGACCAAACTGGAACAGCAAGTGGATGACGTAAGTAAAAGTTTTTGAGTGGTGTAGAAATCTGTAGTTGGGAGTATAAGCGACACCTAAAGCAGGCAAGCCAGCTCTAATAATTTCAGCTAATAAATCGTTGCTAATTGTCAGGGAGTTGTGGATTCCAGCATATCTTTCATGTTCATCACCGGGTATTTCAGCACTGTAGACTTTTGTGATCTGATTTAACCCATCAGCTGAAGCAGGAGACCTGTGAGAGGTTTGAAGGCTGCTGCAGAGTTGTCTGTGTGTGCATATACTGCAGAAGTTATGAATACTGGGAATTTGTGTATATTTAGCAGTCTATATGCTAGGAAATGCAGCTCCTGGAAAAATTTAATTTCTATTTTTTCAAAAACTGCTATTTCAACTGTGCACAGCCAAGCTGTGGACAGCTCAGTGTCTGAAACTAAATCACCATGGCAGCTCTGGTCTCACGGTGAGAGTGCAGCACAGGTGGAGATGCCGTGATTATTTTCTCTATTCATTAATTTCCAACTTAGTTAGATTTTTAAATCAAAGAATAGTTACTTTCAAAGTATAACTTATGTATTTCAAAGTACGTTTTATGTGTTTTAGCTTGAAGGATCTCTGGAACAAGAGAAGAAGCTGCGAATGGACCTTGAGAGAGCAAAGAGAAAACTGGAGGGTGATGTGAAAATGTCTCAGGACTCCATCATGGATCTGGAAAATGATAAGCAACAAATGGATGAAAGGCTAAAAAAGTATTACACTGACTTCTTATGCTCTGAATTCTGAAATTCATGTTTTATCTTAACCATATTGAATTTGCCTTCTTGTCCTTTAACAGAAAGGATTTTGAAATTAGCCAGTTGCAAAGTAAAATTGAAGATGAGCAGGCTCAAAGTTCTCAGCTGCAAAAGAAAATTAAGGAGATTCAGGTAAAGTCTAGGAGTTATTAATAATTTTAGTAGCAAGCCCACATTTCTTAGAATTAATTGGTATTTATTCTTAGACCATTCTACAAAAATATGTTCTCTCACATTAATAAAACCATTAATACAGGACTCTGGGTGCTGTTCCCATCTCAGGGCACTTTTACAGAAACTCTGGCCTCTAAACACACATGGCTATGCAGGAAATTTCTTAAATGAACATTTTGACAGGCTTTGAAACTACCACAGGTGTGCAGCCACCAAGAACCACTTTTCAAAAAAAACCAATAGAATGTGACTTCATGTGTCACGATCAGGACAAAGATCACTTTCTAAATGCAGAACCAGGAAGACAGCTCTCTTCAGTGCCATTATCCCATGATTGCTCATCTCGAAGTTCCTTCCATCCTGTTTGTTGATGGAGAAAGGACTCTGCTTCGTTTTGGCCTGACTTCTGGGAAATTTCTAAGAAATTCACATTCCTTTACATTTTTCACTGACACCCCCCCTCTATTTCCCCAGGAAAGTGCAATTCTAAAGTCTTTACAAAATAATAAATCCATTCTGAGCTATAACATAAAATAAAGTATCAGATTTTACATTCACTATTGTTCCAAAACTGAGTATTACCTGTCCTAGGACACAAACCAGTGACATTTCTAGTGGTACTCCTCTTTCTATGCTTGTATTAATGGACGTGAAAGTTTGCTCTTTATTCCTTAGGGATGATTTTAAATCTGTCCGTTCAAAAGTCCTCTTTTAACCAATTACCTCTCATAGGCTCGGATAGAGGAACTGGAGGAGGAAATCGAGGCCGAACGTGCCATCCGTGCCAAGTCTGAAAAGCAGAGAGTTGACCTGTCGAGGGAGCTGGAGGAGATCAGCGAGCGCCTGGAAGAAGCAGGAGGGGCGACAGCAGCTCAGGTTGAGATGAACAAGAAGCGAGAGGCAGAATTCCAGAAGATGCGGCGGGACCTGGAAGAGGCCACGCTGCAGCACGAAGCCACGGCTGCCGCCCTGCGCAAGAAGCACGCGGACAGCACAGCTGAGCTGGGGGAGCAGATCGACAACCTGCAACGCGTGAAGCAGAAGCTGGAGAAGGAGAAGAGTGAGCTGAAGATGGAGATTGATGACTTGGCCAGCAACATGGAGTCTGTCTCCAAAGCTAAGGTACGTAAATATTTCTTCTCTTTCTTCTTATGTTTCAAATTATTGAAACATAATCAGATATTCATATCTTAACACAGAAATTTTAGTTAGTCATATTTTAGAATAAATTACTGCACTTAGCAGCTTGAATGTGTGTTTAAACTTTTCAGTATTATTTAAATCACTTCTGTGTCCTTTGGGTGAGAGCTAAAAGTCTTCTGTAACATCTAACCTAAGGAACTCTGGGGTCTCATTGCTTGATTCAGGAATATTACAAAATGAGAGGCACTGACCTTATTGCTTTTTAGTTTCTTCTAAAATAGAAATTATTCCTAGAATAGAAATTGCCCTTTCCTTTTTATTCCTATTTTTCTTTTTCTTCCTATTTTTCTTTTTCTTCCTTTAATACTTCAATGATATAATGTCTAAGAGACAAACAGAATTTTAAATTAATTCTTCATTTCACAGTGTCCCCTCATTCTTTCTTTCTATTGAAAATAGATTAGTGTACATTCATAAATTATAGAATCATAGAATGATTTGGGTTTGAAGGAACTCCAGTGAAGGATTTCTCATTGTCAGCATTGTTCTTTTGAACACTCGGATGAGCTGAGGGATATGCTTTCTATCTCTTCACAGAGCAATCTGGAAAAGATGTGCCGAGCTCTTGAAGACCAGTTCAGTGAAGTCAGAGCCAAAGATGATGAACATGTGCGACTAATTAATGATCTGAACACACAGAAATCACGCCTACAGACTGAGAATGGTATGTCCCTTGATGAAATGTAATACTCCAGTGTCAAGCACTTCAATAATCTGCCTGACTGCCCGTGTTCTGTAACATATTCATCACTTGGTGCTCTGAACAAAACTCAGAAAGTAGAATCTCCTCCTGGTGGCAGTCACAGAAACTCTACCCAAGGAAACATAAAACCAATCTAGAAGGAGCACTGTCAGTCAAAATGAACATGTGAGTTTGTGGTCAGTTCATCTTTTTTTCTTCAATGCCAGCACAGCATTTCTCTTCAACATCTTTTCCTATTGGTGGGAATGCAATTACTACTCTCCCTTCAATTTACCACACTATATCTTGTAATCCCTTTCCACATAGCTAGCTGCTCTCATTCATTTATTTTATGTCTCATATGTGTGTCTAAAAATATCAACTTTTTCTCCTTAGGTGAACTTACTCGGCAACTGGAGGAGAAGGAGTCCTTGATTTCTCAGTTAACTCGAGGCAAACATACTTTCACTCAGCAGACTGAAGAGCTGAAGAGACAATTAGAGGAAGAAAATAAGGTGACTTGCTTTCATTTCGAACAACACATTTCAAAATAAATCAATGTGCTAAAAAAATTAATCAGATTTCTCCTCAGAGAAGAGACATCAGAACAGTGAAAATTTTGAACTTTGCCTTGGAATACAACATAGAGAAGGGGCATTAAAAATTAAATAAACAAGATAGTTTAAGCCCTTCTCATCATGCCTTCTGAAGTTCAAAAACATGAGAGAAGTGAATAAAAGCAGCTCTGTGCCTGTACCTAGTACTGCTATTGGAAATCTCCGAGGCAAAGCAAACAGCAGCAGCCAAAAAAGGAACCAGAGCAGGAGTGCTTGCACCTTGTCTGTCAGTGGACTGATTTTGCCTTTGCCTGAAACACTTGGTGCAGATGCATTTGAGAGGTGTTATCCCAGACAAGATGGACAAGCACCTGACCTTGTTTAACAACACCAAGTCTGAAACACAGAGTCCCTAATGTTACTCATTTTCCTCCTCCTGTTTCTCTAGCAACCGCAGCACATGGACAGGGAGATCTGAATATTTTATCAGACTACAGGAAAAAATATCCAGTGAGAAACTGTTCGTGTTCTGACAACTTGTTTAATTTTAACTCCCAAGGCCAAGAACGCCCTGGCCCACGCCCTGCAGTCCGCTCGCCACGACTGTGACTTGCTCCGGGAACAATATGAGGAGGAGCAGGAGGCCAAGGGGGAGCTGCAGCGAGCCCTGTCCAAGGCCAACAGCGAAGTGGCCCAGTGGAGAACCAAATACGAGACGGACGCGATTCAGCGCACGGAGGAGCTCGAGGAGGCCAAGTACGGGGGGGGATGGCTGGGAGCAAGGAGAAGGATATTTAAACATAACGAGTGAAGAATCGAAGGAAATCAGAATAGGCTTGTAGTGGGAATATGCAGAGCAGTGTGCTTTGTAATGTACGAGAAGTGAAAAGGGGAGTGAGTAGATGCTTAGAGGAGGAGTAGGGGTGGAAGCTTGGGGCTGTCTACACAAAGGAGAATTCCAGTTCATTGAGTTAATCACAGCAGTTGAAAAAGCACATTCTTTACACTGCAGTACTGAAAGCATACTTCTGGTCCCTCTCCACCCTGGTACAGTGCATATTTGGGTACGTACTCTCCCATCCCATGCACCACTTCAGAGTGCTGAGCCCCCCCAGGCTCTGGCACCACAGCATTATATTGCCCTCTCTGCCCATCTTTCCAAAACTCCTTTCATGTCCATTTTCTGAGGAGGTCAGAATTTTCCTTTTCTCAGAGCTGAATGTCCCATCCTGCAGGAAGAAGCTGGCCCAGCGCCTGCAGGAATCAGAGGAGCAGATTGAGGCTGTCAATGCGAAGTGTGCTTCGCTGGAGAAGACAAAGCAGAAGCTGCAGGGGGAAGTGGATGACCTCATGATTGATGTGGAGAGGTCAAATGCAGTCTGTGCAGCATTTGATAAAAAGCAGAGGAATTTCGACAAGGTTTGTTCAAAAGACCATGCCAGATACAAACATCATTAGATTTTTGATAGGACAATTCAAATTCTGAAATTATCGAGTTTCTGCACTCACAGTTGCATCTTACCCAAAGCAAATTTATGGTAAGGACCCCATAATGGCACACACAGTAGAGATGAAGTCACTGTGTAAGTAACCCCAGATGATCACAGCAAATAATAAAGTAGCCTTCTGATAATTTGAAAAAGCATGAAGCCTTCACAAAGGAGACTTGTCAAACAGACTGAGTACTCACATGCAAGCTAACAAGCCCTGGTGCTGGTCTGCTAGCCTAACCTGGGGGTTGGGCAGAGCCTCAGACTCATGTAAAGCTCCAGCCCTCACTGCCCTGACTAACATTTAAAAGAATCTGCACTGTTGGACCAAGTGATGTTGCACAGCCCTGTGTCTTGGCCTTGCCCCGAGTGAGTGAAAAAACTGTGCTAAAAAAGGATCTTACAGGTCTGTGCTATCAAACTCAGGAGAGAATTGCTGGAGAATGACCTTACTTGGTAGGCTTAGTCCAGAACCACTGGCTCCTGCAACACCATGAAGTCTCATACATCCTTATTCAGACCAACCACATTATGTCCAGTCTGGTGTCAAACCAAGCTCCTGCCTGACAGCTTGGGGCGTGCACTGGTGTTGGCTGAAGAGGCAAATTTAAGTAGATTCCACCAAAACAACCAGAGTATGCATCACAGGGTGATCACACCTCTGTCACAGGCAGAGAACAGTCCAAAGTGAAACACTGTTAAGATAGGCCAGGCCTCTTGGGTTCTTGTCATATAAAGGTGCAGAGACGGGAGTGTTTCAGAATGGGCCATTCTTCTCCTGTCACTCCAGATCCTGGCTGAATGGAAGCAGAAGTACCAGGAGAGTCAGACTGAGCTGGAGGCTGCCCAGAAGGAGTCTCGCTCTCTCAGCACCGAGATCTTCCGGATGAAGAATGCCTATGAAGAAGTGCTTGACCAGGCAGAGACTGTCAGACGGGAGAACAAGAACCTCCAGCGTGAGTTCGTGTGTCTGTCAGCTTAGATTCACCATGAGCCCTTGGATGCTTCCTCATTTCTGGACTACCAGAGCCCTGCCTCTTCCCAGGGATTTGCTCTTTACGATTTTCCCACAAAGGTGGTGATTTTATTTCCTGCTCAGCTGATCATAAAGTCACCTGCAAGCACACACTTACAGCTCATTACAGCATCCTGCTTGCTCAGGATATTCCCTCTCCTTCATACCATTGTAATCCTATGCATGGGTAAGGACCAAGTTAACTGAATAGACAGAAATTATGATGATAATCAGTTTTTTCAGATTACTTCAGTCACTGCCACCAGGAAAAATCTGAAGGGCTATTGTCTGCCTCCTGATTATTGCAGGATCATGCAGCTGTGGCACAATGGATTGGCATTTAATAAGCAAATTGATTCTAGAAAGGAAGTACAAGTCAGATCCTTTTTGTGAACTGAATGATCACTGGGGATTGTCTAAGCATAAAGAGATCAATCAAACATGACTGTCTCTGGAGATTTAATTTCACTTCCCAGAGGAAGTCAACATGATTTTCTGAGCTCACACCAGTTGGTCCCTCTCGTTTTCAAATTGCACACTGAACTGAGAATGTGCAGGTTATCAGAAATAAAGATTGCACACAAGAGAAGACTTACTATTTCTTCTCACTCTTACATCCCATTCCACCAGAGTCTCTTCTGTCACTCCCACTGCCAAAGAGCAATTGCAGGTGCCACTGATCACACTATCTGAGAGGAGCTGAGTATGTGTTTTCTGGTTGCAGAGGAAATTTCTGATCTGACTGAACAGATTGCTGAGTCTGGAAAAGCAAATCATGGGCTGGAGAAAGCAAAGAAGCAAATTGAGCAAGAAAAGTGTGACCTACAAGCAGCATTAGAAGAAGCAGAGGCAAGTGTCCTCAATAAGGGGTTTTTGAGAAATCAAGAAGGGAGGAAATTTGGCTATATATTTTATACTCCTTCTTATCCTGAAACTGTCCAAAGGTGCAGTAAGACAGCACAGGAGAATATGTTCTGAAAAGGGATGCCAGGGCTGCATCAACTGTTTTATTCTCTGCATTTATTCTCTGCATGTGCTTATTTCTGTCCACTGGGTGTAAAGACCCAGCTTCAGGCTTTTGACTGCTACCACGACTGAAGCTAGATGACCCCAGAGGGAATGAGATGAGTACCAGAGGGAAAGGTTGTGTGAAAGGGCGACTGGCCCACACAGTCACTGGGGTGGGACAAAGCAGAATTCGGCATGGAGATGCAAGAGAAGGCAAGCTGCTTCTGAGCAGGAGGCTTGGCTGTCCTATTTTATGTTTCCACGTGATCTGTTATCTCTGTAGTGTCAACGTAGCCTTGAGTGCCCAGACCTTGTGGTATCTGAGGCATTTTCCTAAGGAATATTATTTTTAAATTGCCATTTAATGTCACGCTGGGGTAAAGTGAGTATGGATAGCAGTCAGCTTTTTCAGTGCTTGGTCTTCTCTAAAGCTCCACGGTAAGGCAAATACACCTGTCCTCCCAGCTGCAAAGGGTCACCTTTCTGCGTGGGTGTTGCCCAGCTGTGGACACTACAGAGACAAATTATAATATTTCAACCCTGACAGGGCTCTTTAGAGCATGAAGAGGGGAAGATCTTACGTGTTCAGCTGGAGCTGAACCAGGTGAAATCCGATGTTGACAGAAGGACCGCGGAGAAAGATGAGGAAATTCAACAGCTGAAGAGGAATCACCAGAGGGTGTTAGAGTCTATGCAGACCATGCTGGAAGCTGAGGTCAGAAGCAGAAATGATGCTTTGAGGCTGAAAAAGAAGATGGAAGGAGATCTGAACGACATGGAAATACAGCTGAGCCATGCCAACTGCCAGGCAGCAGAGACACAGAAGCACCTTAAAGCTGTGCAAGGGCAACTCAAGGTAGGGACCACAAGGCTACTGTCCCACGGGTCTTTGCCATTCCCCCTGCTTGCTTCTGGGTCTCACGGTGCTTTCACCTTTGAAGGATTCCCAGCTCCACTTGGATGATGCCTTGAGAGAGAATGATGACCTGAAAGAGCAGCTTGCTATAGCAGAGCGTAGGAACAACCTGATGACCACGGAAATGGAGGAGATGCGAGCTGCCATGGAGCAGACCGAGCGAGCCCGGAGGGTTTCTGAGCAGGAGCTGACGGATGCCAGCGAGAGAGTGCAGCTGCTCCACTCACAGGTATTTGGCACCTCCTGGTACAGGAGATTACTGCAGGCATGTGGAAATGGCACAAATGGGGTGGGAGTGGCACAAATGGGGTGGGAGTGGCACAAATGGGGTGGGAATGACCGGTCTGCTGACTGCCCCAACAGAACACAAGCCTCCTCAACACCAAGAAGAGACTGGAAGTGGACATTACCCATTTACAGACTGAGGTTGAAGACAGCATTCAGGAAGCCAGAAATGCAGAGGAGAAAGCAAAGAAAGCGATCACAGATGTGAGTCCTCTCGCTCGCCTCCCTTCCATTTTGTACTACCACAGTCACTTTTCCACTTTAGAAGGGCAACAATCAGGTGGAGGAGAACCAATTCTAAAACAGCAAATATCTGTGACCCACAACCCCTCCCACATGGGCTTCATGCAGCCATTGCCCTACTACTTGTCACAGAAGACCCCTGCAGAAAGGGTCCTCATGTCCTAGCTCTCTGTGCTAAGGGGCCTTCTCCCTCCCCTCCTCACACCCATTCACTTTCACTTCCAGAGGAAATGTAATAGACAGGATAGAACAGATGGTGGCAAAATTCTAACAGAAAAAGAGTCGTTTGAAGCAAAGGCCTGTCTAGACACAGCACAGAAAAGCAGAAATTAAGACTAAAATCGTACACAGTTCTACACAAATGCTAGACATGAAGGAAATAAAAAGAAAGACTATAAATGTTTCATTTAAGTAAGGCTACAGGTTCCACATCATCAGAAGTAACAATACCTGAGAAAATTAAACAGAAAATGGTGACACTATTGCATCAAGTCCTGGTGCACCAGGGTTTAGTCCTGACTGCCCAGCAGCAGCAGTGTGCAGGCTCCCTGAGCTCTCTGCTCGGCCACACTGGTGACAGCTATCCATCCCAGCTTCTGAGGAGCTCAGCAGGCATAAGCTTTTCAGTGCAGTTTGAGGTACTCAGGCTCATCTCCTTGGCAAAAACTGCTTAGAAGTCTGACTCTTTGGCAAATTTCAGCACCAAATAACCAGAGATACTCAAAATCACTAGGAAGCCCAGAGATGCACAGTGCTAGTTAGTGATACTCCCAGATTTTTCAATTTACTCAGGATCATCTCATAGAACTTTGGTACCAAGCCATTTGCACGCCTTAATTATTCTCTTCTTTATATCAACCCTGCCTGTTCACTGAGGTGGAGCAGTTTTAGAAATAGGGACTTTGAGAAAGAGTGATCCTGTTTGTAGGACAGAGCCTTGGCAAGGCCGCGGGCACCGGCCGAGAATGTGCGGAGTCGCTCGCCAATGCCAAGCTGGGCATTGCTCCCAGGCACACGGAGCTGCTGGGATGGGGATGTTGGTGACATAACTGTGCCCCACAACCAGGCTGCCATGATGGCAGAGGAGCTGAAGAAGGAGCAGGACACCAGTGCCCACCTGGAGAGGATGAAGAAGAACCTGGAACAGACGGTGAAGGACCTGCAGCTTCGCCTGGATGAGGCCGCGCAGCTGGCACTGAAGGGAGGGAAGAAGCAGATCCAGAAGCTGGAGGCCAGGGTATGCTGAAGACTTGGGTAGACTAAGGTGAAGTTTCTGACTGGGCCCTTGGTTGCTGGAACCTCTTGGGAGGGTGAAAACTGGGAGACCCCCAGGTATTCCCAGCAGGTTTGATGGGAGCTGTGCTGAGCAGCCAAACATTGCACTGTGGGTGATGAACTTGAGAATGACTTCAAAAAAACTGAGTGGGCAAAAATGGGGGGCAGCTGGACATCAGGGAGACATACACAGTCATTTTGTCTAGGGAAAAATAATTTAAAACATATTTACTTGGGGATGAACTTGGAACTGGTAATGGACAGAGTTCAGAAGCTGTTAAATGTCCAATAGAAGCAAAAACCTTAAACAGAAAAAAACCTGGGCTTCATTAGGAAAGGCACTGAGAACAAGAGTTGTATGGCAACATATTCTTGACCCTACAATAAATATACCACGTGCAGTTCTGGTCTCTCAAGTCAAGAAGAATCTGCAAGATGAAGCTTTATGAGTATTGACAAACAAGACTAGGACTCTGCCATTTGGAGAGACCAGCATATCTTCACCTTTAGGATAAATAAAAAGAAATACTTTACTGAGTGGGCAGTGAAATTCTGAAAGCTGCTGCCATGGAAGGCTATAGAGGCAGCTGGTAAAAGGTTCGAAAAGGGAGTAGAAATCAGCAGGTTTACAGAGGGGCACAGGCATAGATAAACCAGCTTACATCTCTAATTTAATCCCTGTGGAAGCTGGACAAGTAGAAAGGGAATAGGGAGCAGCCAGGTTTTCATGCTGTCCCTAAACAGTATTTGCTGCTGCCACTCCCAAAGATAACAAATGAAAGATAAAAAATGAAACAGATTTTCCCCATTTACCTGGTGAGCATTCATAGAACCCTCCGTTCCCCTTTTCAATTTCCTCTTCTCTGACAGATTTAAGCCTAATTTTGACTATAAATGCTCTAGGTATGCACAGCTAAGTTCCTTTCATAAACAACTATGGATTCACACACTATGTCACCACTAACATAACATGGTGAGCACATTTCAGCTAGTCTACACCCAAGAAGCAGCTGCAGGACCCTGCCCTGCTCTGCCACTTTCTCTGCAGCCTCACTCTGCAGAACCCTGCAGCAGGATCAGCCGTTCTTGCCATCTTCACCGTGATTCTGTGTTTCAGATTCATGAGTTAGAAAACGAGCTGCATTCTGAGCAGAAACGAGGAGTAGAATCCCTGAAAGGAGCTCGCAAGTACGAACGGAGGCTGAAGGAGCTCACTTACCAGGTATTGCAAATCCTCTGCCCTCCTACGTGGATCACCTCGGTTCACCTGCCAAGGATGACTTGATTTTCACTTCCTACAGTCTGAAGAAGACAAGAAAAATATTCTTCGGCTCCAGGACCTGGTGGACAAGCTGCAGTTAAAAGTGAAAGCATACAAGAAACAGGCTGAGGAAGCTGTGAGTGGAGGACTCTTTTCGGTGGGGCCTGGGTAGAGATTTCTGAAAGGTGGGCTCTTGAGATCATTAAAATAATTGAACACAGAGTTTGACAGGGCAGCTATGGCCAATGCCTCTGAATATTCTCTGCTCTATAAAGACTTGTGGCTCACAAAGGAGCGGGTGTAGCTGTAGTTATCCTGGAACCGTTGCACTTTTGGAGCCACACAAAGCCAGTTTTCCCACCTGGAACGGAGCGGGGTGATTGTTCTGCCCCCCGAGTGGTCACGTTGTGGACGGTACTAGATACAAAGGCACGGAGTCCTGGCGATGCAGGGATGTCCCTGTGGGGCCAGCACAGGTGCCGCTGCTGTGGCCCGGCCACAGGTGTCACTGTTGACAGGGCAATGTCACCTGTGCCAATGCTGTCTGACTTGCAGGAAGAACAGGCAAACCTTAACCTCTCGCGGTGCCGCAAGGCCCAGCACGAGCTGGAAGAGGCGAAAGAACGAGCCGATATTGCCGAGGGTCAGGTTAACAAGCTGCGGGCCAAAAGTCGCGATCTCGAAGGCCAGGTGAGTTGGAGGCTGCGGAGAGGGACCGTTCCTGCACAGGTGGTGTCACAAACATCACTGCCCAAACGCCCGGGCCACAGCTGCATTCCTCCCACTCTTTCATTGGAGTGTCCTCATAAGGAAAGGCCAGAAATTGTCACTTACTCAAAATCAGTGCATTTTGAAAGTCCTTTTGGGTGCCTCACAGGAGTCAGACCAAATATGATCAACTCTAAGAATCCAGGTCTTTCAGCACAATATTACTTCTTCATCATAAAATAATAGAACATTTGCAATAGCCACAGACCTGAAAGATGACCACAAATAATTCAGTTGCTCCAATACCCTCTACATTATCTTCCTTTTTCTATATTTAGAAATCAGAGAAATGAGGTTCCTGACCCAAGCTGCAGCAGGCTCCCTCCCGATAGAAGCTTCTGTGTATCCAGCAGATATCCATTACTTTCTTCAAGTAACCCAGTGTGTGCGTGTGTGTAACTGATATATTTAGCCAACCTTAAGGTGAAGCTGTAAGAAATTATATATATATATAT
>VWPU01017072.1:0-21449 GCA_013398955.1 Callaeas wilsoni | reverse complement strand
CCTCTCCTCTCCTCTCTCCATCCTAGCTCTCATGTCATCCTTTCAGTGTCCTTACCCTCCCCCCAATTAATTCCTATGCTTTAATACCATCTAAGAGTCCTTAGTGAGAAGAGGATCTGCTTGCTATGCAGGTGCAAGTTTTCAGCACCACAGCACAACAGCAATGCCACCCGCTCTGCCCTCCTCAGGGCTTCTCTTTGTGAGCCACTTTTTCTTTTCTTCCTTTTCAGCTCTGTGCTGAACAACCCCATGCAGATAATCTGATTATGCTAATTTGTACTTCATGAACCCAAAGTAAGGGGATCTGCGGAGGGTGAGCTGGGCTGGGGATAAGGCTGAGGATAAGGGTGGTGAGGGCAGGAGAGAGGTTTGGGAGGGGGGTGCACAGACAATGGGTTCAAGTCAGTTAACAAAAAAAGCCATCTGTATTGCCAAACAAAGCACACTCCGGGTAACCCCTTGCTGCTCTTGACAATTTAGAGTGTCCCAAACTGGCCTGCGCCACTGAGCAGAAAAGGGAACATGGAGAATATACAACGAAGGGGCACAATGAGAAGTCTGTTTCCTGTTGAATGTTGCTTTTTTTTTTCTCCTTAACTAATCCTTCCCAGAATCTAGTAGTTGAAGTATGGTCCACAAATTGTTTGTCAGATGGTAGCTATGGCACTAGACAGCTTCTGAGCACACACACCCTCATCTGTCCAATCAGACTGACGATGCACTCGAAATTTATTGAATAATGGGCAGTGACCTTGCAGACACAAGCTCACAACTCTCAGCTTGACTTGTTCCTCTGCAGGAGCTGACAGAGTCCCAGCTTGGTTTTATATCGTCTTTGCTGCAGCTGGAATTGGTAAGGAAACAACCCTTAGAAAAAACATATAAAGAATATGGGAAAAAAGTATTTTCAAGATCAAAGCAATCCCGAAACTGTTTGCACTGGCAGGGACCTCCTGACATCATCTGGTCTAAGCCTCCCGCTCAAGCCATGTCACCTAGAGTTGTTTGCCCAGGACTGCGCCCAGTCAAGGGCAACATCTCCGCAGATCCTTTGCTATGGCAAGGGAAAATGGGAGAGGGAAGGAAAACAGTTGCTCTGCATTCTACCTTAAATAGGACAGCTCCTCTTTCTCATGCAGAACAGACTATTTGTTCAGTCCTGCAGCCCTAAGCAGAATACCTCTGGACACCATTTTATGAAAGCAAATGGAAGAGGAAAAATGACTGTCCTTAAGCTGTCATGTCAGGTCCAGTCTTGGGTTCAGCTTCATTTGCATTAGGGTATTACATGAAGTTTACCTGATAGGGTAGAAAATATGCAGTACCTTGCCAGCATTGCTCTTCTTTATTTGAGATCTCCTCTGCTGAATGTGTAGTGCATTACAAGCATATATCAGTATTTAACAAAATGAGCTCTAAATAACACTGTGAATGGAGTGACTAAGCAAAGGAGCAGGAAAAAAAGTATCAGAAATGTAAGACTACCAGGTCAAATTTAAGTATAAAAAGTATTCTGAAATTGTCAGATGCTGATGGAAGCATCTACGTTCACTGCATGCATGGAAATGTGCCTTGCCTTTCTTCTTTTCCCTGGGAGGCAGGGAAGCTTATCAGATGTGACCCAAACCAAACAGTATTTTTATGAGCTGTATAATATTTCACATAAATAGATTTGGTTAAAAAAATAACTTTAAATCTGAGACAATCAGTAATCGTAGATCCTATGCTCCGTGAATGCTAGATGCCTGGAGCCCTTGGAACACTTAAAATCCACTGATACCTAATGAACTTTAAAGACCTGGGCTTTTGCCCTACTGATGTATGAGAAAAGCCAGTCAATACAGCAGGACTTATTGCATGGGAGTAGTTTGAGGCCTGGTCATTTGTACTGTTTGAGGTCTTCTTCTTCCCTTCTTCCCTTCTACAGCAGCTCTTGGGTGAGGCCAGACTGGCAAGGATTTGGCAAAGCAGGTAAACAGAGTAAGTGGCACAAATTTGAAGAGAAGGTCTTGCTCTGTGTCCTTGTCTTTCTCCTGACCTGAGGGATGACCTGCCCCAGACCCTTTTTTGTTTATAGAGATAATGAGCTACAGTAAGCAAGGATGTTTCTTTTGCTGTGTATATACATAGAATTTAATCCAATGGGCTTTGGCCTCATTTGAAACTCTTTAGTAATTTTCTGACATACAATGGTAATACAAACAAGAACATGTAAAGAATGTATTGCCAACCATGATTGACTACAACTTTGAAACTAGCTGGCAGTGACTATTACTGACGTGTGTTTTGCCAGGAAAAGAAAACCCTGAGCAGTTGGATGAAGCCAGCCCACGACTTTCAGACCCAGAAGAGACACAGATGTGTAGAGTAGGACTGGCCAACCACTTACAGTGATGCAAGGCACAGCAGGTGTATTGAGCACCCAGTCCCAAGAATCATGTACCTACTGAGAAGACAGGGAGGCTGCTCAGTGTTTGTTGAACCTGAAAACCAGAATTCAACGCAATGGATAAAATTGTCAAGAGCAGCAAAGGGTTACCCAGAGTGTGCTTTGTTTGGCAATACAGGAACATGACAGGACAGTGACAGTACAGCACACCTGCAGGCCATTGCTGAGGGAAAGTCACAGCTGTGGGGAAAGGCATCGTTTGAACCTTGGTTGGATCAACAGAGGGCTGGAGCTTGTCTCAGTCCTAGCAACTAATCAGCAAGTGATATATCTAATGATGCACTAGAGAGATAAATAAGGTAATAAGAGTTAAAGTCCACTCTATTAATCAGCTCCTTTCAAAAAGTACACTGTTAAGGAACAAGATGTGCTAAGGAGAGGCTTAGCAGCCAAGATCCTAACTTTTGTGAACCTGAATTCAACTCTATGTGAAGTCATGGCTGAGTTTACTACTGCAATAAAGATGCAAAACACTGGAGTATTTATTTTGTAGACGCACAAACTCTTTTTGTATAGATCCATAGCCTGAAGCACACACTTCTGCCTACTTATGTGTCCACAACCTAAAGGCAGACACTGGGGAGCTCCTGGATAGAGCTCCTGGATAGAGCCAGCAGCACTGGCTACAGCTGCGACAGCCCTAGGCTTCACCTAGGAATGAACACAGTGCTGCTGCTTCAAAGGCTCTAGGAGAAGAGAAGTTTTAAATGGATCCCTAAATATTTCTGAGAACTGAATCTGGCACGAGGGAGGAGGGATCTGAGATGTTTGTAAGCCAAAAAACACCGCTGCTCAGTTGAAAAAAAACATTGCTTCTGCACTTTGCAATTTAGATTGGCACTAGCCAGCATGCAAGGAAAATAAACGAGAGTACTGTTGTGTTAGGAGATAGATGGCTGTCTGAACTTCCTACGATTTATTTTCTCCATTTTTTCAGAAAATCTGAAAAGAGAAAGGACCTGACCTTCTGGATGCAAACTGGAAAAAGGAGGAGGGTAACAGGAGTGAAACACAAAGATGGAAGGTACGCCAAGGTAAAGGTGGAGCCTGAGCACATGACTATTGATTAAAGGCATGTACAAGTAAGGTGACAACAACGGAATGAATCGCCGGATTCTCAGAGACAGAGACGAGAATGAGAGGTGTACTAAGCCATGAGTAAATGCCAAGGATGGCGTGGAGAAAGCAAGAAAACAAGGTAAGCTGTGGGGAGTGACACTGAAAGAAATATGCAGGGTTGATGAATAGACAGTGCTGGTTAGAGAGGAAACAGAGGAAACTGTACTAGAAGATGAAAGTGAGCAGCTTGATGGGGATAAAAGACATGGAAAATGGAAACAAGGCAGAAAACTGTAGTGCAGAGCAAGAATTCGATTGGAAGGAGACAGACAGTAGAATGGCACATGGCTACAAATCACAAACGTGGCAGGATGAGAGCAGACAGTGGAAATGTTCATTTCCACATGTGGCAAAGATTACTATTTTCATCTGACTTGATTTTGATACACAGACTTGACTTTGAGAGATCCTCTTGGAAGATAAAAAAACTTAGCCTAATAATTCATAAGAGAAGATTATTTCTAATTGCCTGACTTGGGGAAGAAGAGTAAGAGTTTTGAGACATACTGATGAAATATATTAAAGAAGTTCTCCTCCTTTTTTTCCCCTAAGGCACCATTTTTGAACTCCAGGCCACTGCCTGTAGGACCCCAACAGACATTATGAAATAAAACACTAAATGAACATTAAGTTGCTTCACATTAAGGAGCAACTTCACTTGCTATACTTCCATGCTAAGTACACAAACCATTTTTTTCAAACACAAAATCAGCATAATCCTGCTGAAAAGTACTCTGGAGAACATGCAAGTTGGGTAACTATTCAGCAGGTGTTTACAGTGGGGTTTTTTAAGGTCAGGATAACATTCCTTGGGCAAGAGAGTCAGTTCAGGCTTGTGCTTTGATTTCACGTTGAGCTTTCCACTCATACAACACAGCAGTATACTAAGCAGTCCATCTTTGAAGTTCTTATATGCACACTATGCTGCTCAGGTCTCATTATTAGCCTGCTCCCAAGAAATGAAGAAAGGGGCATCTGCTCTTCCAGTTTAAAAGAAGCAAAACACAAAAAAATTGTGTCTCATACACACACAGAGACAAGTGTACCTAGCTTACACACTAATACCATCAGCTCACACTGTCAGAGTTCTCTCAGCATCTGTATACTTGGCTCAAGGATGAACAGGATTATTTCAGAGGTTTTATCCCCTGCTATCTTTCAATTGTTGCTGAAATACCCAGGACAGCTGGAAAATTGATAAAATTTTAAGTTTTCTTATTTGTTATTCTGTTTTTGTTACACAGACTGTTTTCTCTGATATGATTTCGCTCTGGTGGCTTCCTCTGTTCTCTGCTCTGCTAAGATGCCACCCTGAACACACAGGAATCTCTCCCGGGTCACCAACAATCTCAGAGAAACTGCTGCCCTTAATTCCTGCTGGAGCTGGAGGTAGAAAACTTAACAAAACGTCTTTCTTGTTTAACTGTGGTGGTTAACATGCTTTCCCATCTCGCTGCTATGTGATCCACCTCCACACCAGCTACCTCTGTGCTGGTCAACCCCAGCCACCAGCCCAGGCCCACGTAGCCACTCTCACTCTCCCACCAGTGGGACTGGGGAGAGAATTGGAAGGGTAAAAGCTCACAGGCTGGGACAGTGACAGTTTAATAGGGGAAGCAAAAGCTGCTCACACAAGCAAAGCAAAATGAGGAATGAATTCTGTGCTTCCCATGGCTGGGCAGGCATTCAGCCACTCGCAGCAGAGCAGGGTCCCATCACACAGAACGGTGAGCTGGGAGGACAAATGCCATCACTCCAAATGTCCTCCCCGCTCCTTTTCCCCCCACTTTATACACTGAGCATGATGTCACAAGGTCTGGAATGTCCCTGGGGTCAGCTGGGGTCACCTGTCCTGGCTGGGTCTCCTCAGCACGAGGAGCAGCAAAGGCCTTGGCCCTGTGCAAGCCCTGCTCAGCAGTAAACAAAAACACCTCTGTACCATCAACCCGGAGTTCAGCACAAACACAAAACACAGCCCCACACTAGACATGGGAAGGCAATTAACTTTACCCCAGCCAAAACCAGCACAGCTCTGCTTTGGGGAGCAACACTTCAGCTGCACTGACAGTGCAATATTAAGTATTTGAGGACTTGACTAAAAACTGAAACTTCACGCAGGTATTGCTGATCTGCTGCAAAATAGCACCGGTAGAGGTATCACTGCTGGCATGTTAAAGAATTTGGGTATATCTACACACATTGCAGGCACACTGGTGGCTGCAGTGCAGATGCTGCTGGCCCAAATTGCGACTTTTTTGGTGTCACTGTAGGTTCCTTGTGGTCACTGCCATTTTTATTTCTCTCCCTCTCCTGTGATCACACACGAGACAGTCAGAGTAGTTTTCACTGACTAGCAATGAAACGGATGCCACTCGGTGGGGATAAAGCAGTATTGCAAGGAATGAAAACAGCTACATCGTTTTAAATCCCATCAGTAGCTCCGTGGCTGCAGCTGCACGGACACAGAGCCCTGCTCAGGGGGAAACAAAATGATGCTGAACTGATTCCTGCCACAGAATGCACCTTACTAATGTATTATGTCTTACTACCTATAAACTGGGGCAAGTCCCTGTTCTGCTCTAGAAAACAAACTCTGGTTTCTGTGTCTGGACACAAACACGACAGAAAATAAGAATTAGATTTGTTAATGACACTACTAGTGAGGGATCACTTTGACTAAATTAGGATCTCTTCATGTAGGTGAAAGATGGAAATGGCCAGGACACAGAAATGAGCTGCACACACACACAATTGTCAGGGAGCAAACGAGTCACTGGATGCACAGAAAGAAACAGGCATTGAGAATAGCAACTTATTTTTGTGAATATGGTACTGATAAAAGGCAAATCATTGAAAATAATAGCTTGCTATTCATAGCAAGCTGAAATTACCCTGAGAAAAGGTCAAGTGTTTGCTATGTTGGCTTGCATGAACCTTTTCCCCAGAATGATTCTACAATCCCAGTTATTTCCTGAAATTGGTTCCTGGTGTGCAAAGAACAAGTTTAAGAGCACCTGTGAAAGCTGCACGTTTTCAGACTGCTTTGCTTAGCTTCACCATACAGTGTGCAAACCTTTGAGCCTTTAAGAGTTCTTTTCACCAGTGTGGGGAAGTTGAATGGAAAAGACAAACAGTGTAGGGAACATTTAGTAGGGAAAAACCAGCCAAAAACTCACAAACAAGTAAACTTAACTTCCATCTCCAAGTGGGAAGAAAAAAAAAGGTGAACACGCAGAAAAGATGAGAACAGCAAACCTTAACAGTGTTCCATCAAGAGCAGTGTGAAGTTAGTGCACTTTGGCTCCAGGGTGACGAAATTGTAGCTTTCCAGTGTCTGAAGGGAGCCTGTCAGAAAGATGGAGAGACTGCTTACAAGGGCGTGTAGTGAGAGGACAAGGGGGGAACAGCTTCATACTGAAAGAGAATAGATTTAGGTTAGATAGGAGGAAGAAATTCTTCCCTGGGCGGGTGGTGAGGCCCTGGCACAGGTTGCCCAGAGAAGCCGTGGCTGCCCATCTCTGGAAGTGTCCAAGCTCAGGCTGGATGGAGCTTGGAGAAACCTGTGACAGCAGAAGGTGTCCCTGCCTGTGAACGAGCTTTAAGGTCCCCTCCAACCCAAACCATCCTCGTTACATGACTTTCCTTCAGCTTCTTGAAGAGAGCTGGTCTGGTGAACTAAAAAAAAAAAAGGCAAACATCATGCATCTTGGAGTTAGCAGATCTTTAAAAACCTTTCCCTGGGGTAGTTCCTGAGCAAACCAGTTTTGCTGAAAATACTGTGGGATTGGTGCAACACTGGATGCAGATCTTTCAGGAGGCAAAGTTAGCAATGGCCATCACTATCAAAACGGATGTAAAGATGTATTAAAACATTTATGCTGAGCTCTCACCAGGGTCTGGTGTACATCAACACCCTCAGTAACTGACGAACAGATGCCATCAGCTTGGGAAAGACCACATGTGGAAACAACCGTACACACTGGTAATGCTAAATATTCTTGATGAGCTTCAGAAATATTCAACAGGAAAGGAAAAAAGAGAAAGATGTATCAAGGTAAAGTGTAGTGAGCTGTGCACGAGGTGTGCAGGGAAGCGGCACAAGCGCCGGAAAGGCTCTGAAGAGGGCCACAACCGATCTCAAACTGCGCATGGAGCACGAGTATCAGTCTTTTGACCACAAAAAAGGCAAACAAAGGGCACCACAGGCACCCCGCGAGCGCGGAGCGCCGAGCGGCGGGGCGGAGGGAGGGGACGGGCCCCTGAGGGCCGCGCCCGCCCCGCCCCGCCCCGCGCTGACGGCGGCCGGGAGCGGCCAAGCCGCCTCTGAGGGCTCTGCTGCCGCTCGCGTCCCGGGCAGCGCTCCGGGAGCTGCGCGCCCGGCCATGGAGCTGTGGCAAGTGCCGCTGAGCTTCTCCCGCCTCCGCATGTTCCCTTTCTTCGACTTGGCGCATTATGTCGCCTCCGTCCTGGCGCTGAAGGAGCAGCGGGGTGAGCGGGGCGAGACGGGACGGGGCGGACACCCCAGACCCCCATCCCAATCCCGGTGTTCCCCCGTGTTCCCCCGGCCCTGCGCCCCGCGTGTCCCGCGGGGTGCCCGGCTCCGGCAGGGTGAGGATGGGGCCCCGAGGGGAGCCGCCGTCCCGGTTACCCCGTGGCCGTGCAAATGGGATTGTCTGCCGCCGGCATTAGCCCGTCTGTCCATAAGCGATGTCTCTTTGCCCGCAAAAGACACCCAGCCAAGCTTTTCTCGCTTTCCAGAACTTAAGCGGCGCTGGCGAAATCAGCCAAGAGTTTTGTTGAAAACCTTTTAATTTTTTATTCAGTTATTTATTCGTTTGTTTCAGTTTCAAAGTCTCAGGAGTAAAAGGGCTGAGGCCCCTCGAAGTTAGGTTTATGGGTGCAGAGGAGCCGTGTGTAACACACGCCGGTATCTCTCTGCCCAGAACTGCGTCTGAAAGGGGAGATACTAGACTTTACATCCTTCACACACCCTGCTTGTGCAGGAGGGGGTTAAGGCAATTCTGCCTTGTAGGAAACGGCTCAGGACTCTCATGGGTAGGTCCTGTGCCCGTGGCTTGTCAGCCAAATAGATTGTAAAGTGAATTTAGCAAAGCTTTCCACTTCCACTGACGAGGTTTTCTATGAGAGCACATTATGGCATTTCAGTCTCTGCATGCTGTCTTCCAGAAAATCTGCACTGTGGCTGTTAACCCCAAGCCTGGTTTTTTTACTGTCACAAATGTCGACACTGGCCTTGTGTCAATGTTTAGGATTAAGGTACTTGTGGTGTGGCTTTAGACATGTTTACAGTAACTGTGCATCCTAGGTGGTAACTGTGTAGGAAACTGAGCTGGCTTTTGGGATTGTAGTGCAAATTTGGGAGCTGCTGCTTGCCTCAGATTTCCAGGGCTCTGCACTGTTTGTTTACTGAGAGCTTGTTCTTTGATCCCTTCCTAAATGTTCCAAGGTGAATTTTGACCTTCTGCTGAGGAAATGCACTTAACAGACTGTGAAGAGTGGTATAAGGTGCTTATGTATTCTAGAATCTTCACCAAACTTTGTTAATGCTGCTAAAATTTTTAATGGGTGCTGGCCTGTGGCATTGCTTAATGTGTCTGTTCCATTTAAAAAGGGACCTTCTGACATTATCATGCAATACCTTTAAACTTTCCTCTGGAATGGGCACACCTAAAGACCAGGATCAGAAGCCTCTTAGCTCCGCATCAGCCTAATTTTAGTGAGACAACACTTATGGAAAGTAGAATTGCTGTCAGAAGTGTCTGGTCAGATCCATGCTCCTGTTTTCTTATTCTTCTTGGCTTAATAGCTGGATAGTTCAAAACTCTTGAGTATTTTCTAATACTTGGAATTAATAACTGTAATCCAGGTGACTGCCTGCTGGCCTGTTTCTCACTTCCCAAGTGGTTTGAACTGAGTATTAAATCATAAATGAAATAGCAGTTATTATGAATACTCAGTATGGATAATATTACTGGCAGTTAGTGCTGTCTAGGCTTTATGTTCTTTTTGGAAACTTACAACAGTGGCTATATTTGACAGGGAAATAATGGGATAGCCTGGAGTGCCTGGTGATGTAAGAAGTATGTGGTCAAGTTACAGCCACGTTTATTTTATCCCAGATTACTGTCTCATTAAAATATCAACCCACCCCCACTGCTTAAAATCAGATTCAGTGTGGGCATTTGGATCATGGATGGGTGCACATTAACTGGGCCTTTTCCAATCCTCCTAGCCAGGCTTTCTTGCTCGCTTGCAACTGCTGGCAAACTACAGCAGTGACAAGCAACTTGTTGCTTCCTGCGTGTTTTAAAATAAGAGTTATTGATTAGTGCTTTTAGGATGGCTCAGGAGTTGCTTGGTTGTAAATCCAGTCAATTGTAGAACCGGCAATTTGCTTTTTTTGGGATGGAGGGACAGCAAAGGGTGTTGATGGTTGAGGATGTATCATACTGAGTTTGTTCTTGCCATTTTTCTGTGATGTTTTTCAGGTGATTTGAAGAGAAATTATTTCTTCAGCGTGGTTTTGCTCTGTGAAGTCTGACTCTATAAATCCTTTGTCTTAACTAATGATATTATATATGCTTGAATGGGGTACTAGAAAACCTTGTACAAATCCTCTTGGTTTGCTCACTAGATGTGTGTGTGTGTGTAGCATGCATTCCTGACTGCCTGTTTGGAACATGCTGAAAAGTTCAGAGCAGATATAATCCTGTTGACAGAAATAGTTAGTTAGTAAGGGTTTTGTTTGTTTTGGTTTGTTTTTTTGTGTTTTTTTTTTTTTTCTTTTTTGGTTTGTTTTTTTCTGTTACTATTGTTCAGGAACAATAACTGAAACTGTACTCAAAATTAGCCCTCGTGTTTTAAAACCTTTCCTTAACTTCCTGAAGTGTACATCTGCAGGACTAGTGGCCTTCTGGCAGACCCACCATTGCATGGTTGTTTGACGCCTCATTAATTTTAGAGGATGCATCAGAGGACAAAAATATAAATGACCACTTTATATAAAAACATGTGACCTATTTAAAACTGAGTTTGTTTTCTGAAAGGTTACACCCCAGTCATAATTTAGGTAGCAGTGCTAAGATGATATTTAAATTAGTATCAGTAGTTTTTACTTCATTGCCTTCTGTGTTGGGTATATTCCTTGTTAGAAAGCAGGTGTGAATTGTTAAAAAGCAGAATTTGAGCCAGTTCTAATGCTGACCAACAGAAAAATCTTGAAGTGCAGTAGAGTTTCCAGTTTCTTGACCTTTTACTTGTAAAAGGAGGAAATTTACCTGCATTGTTGTAGAGCTTACTTGTAGAGGGCAATCTGGATGTGGCCTCAAAACTGAAAACCACTTGCTGCTAGTCGTGGGGAAAAGGAAGTGTGGAGAAGCTGGCAGTTGCTGGAAGGCAGGAGAATGGATTTGACGAGAGAACAGATACCTCATTTTAAACCTACTCCAAAAGTAGTAAACACAAGCCATTAATATTTTGCAAGTGTCTTAGTTGGAGCACCAGGTAACTGCAGTTTGAAAAATAAATTACAAAATACTTAAAAATACAAGAGGTTTTATTTCATATTCAGATATTCTGTAATGATTAGGAGTGCTCATTTTTATAAATTGGCGGTTACATGGGAATTTAGACAGTGCTGCAGTACTTGATACCTATGCCAGCAGCAAAACTGGAACAGTCTTGTTAATACATTTAGTGAATTGTATTGAGAATGCTGTATGCTTTTTAAAATATTTGAGCCTCTCATCTTGGGAAAGAAGCTTCTTTTCCCACAGAAATGCCTGAAAAACCAAAGCTTCTACTCTGAATTGGGAACAGATGTAAAATTTTATTTTGGGGCAGACAGTAGTGCTTTTGTGAACTTCAGCCTTTGAACTATGGAAAATTAAACTCACAGGCAAACAGAGCTCAGAACCAGTGTAAAGGGGAAGTTTTGGCAACACTGAACTTTTAAAGTGGATGGAAATAGTCAAAACAACGGCTTGAGGATATTTCTAGCTTTGGTAAAATGTTGTTTTCCTCTGAAAATGGTTAATGCTTCCCATTACCTCCAGGATAATATTTTAATATTGAATACTCTTTTTGACGTAGTTCACTTGCATTGTAAAAGGATAATTCATTTTAAAGATAATGAAATAAACAAAACCGTCAACCTTTTGATAACAAGGGAAATTTACATTTATTATTACAGTTCAAGGTAACCTTTCTTCTCTCTTCAAGAGTGCTGGTGAAAACTATTTGGTAATCCTCTTGGATGCTGTTTTCATTGTAGCCAGCAATCGCAGCAGGGTATTATGAGGAAAAAAAGGAAAACAGTTACCTTGAATTCTTGGAACACTCAAAAGCAGAAATGGAATTCCTAGAATAACCCTCCAAATGTTACAATCCTGTGTAGATAAGCCACTTACGTGTTTTTAATACAAATTTGAAAGCAAGTGTGTCCCTGTGTCAGGCTGTTAACAACAAGACTTCGCTGCCGTGCTCTGAAAGCTTTTTCTTCTTGGTACCCAGATATAACAAACTAATGCACAAAAGATGTCCAGAGAACACACTGTCAGCCTTTCACTTCTGTTTAGGAGGTGTAAGTTAAAGTCACCGTACCCTGAGGTTTGGATTTCTGGAAAATTTTCCCATGAGAGCCTGCCGATTGCTGGAGGATTTTTCGTTACCTGAAGGAACTAAATTGAAAAATACTGACCTTTAAAACATGATGTTATTCTCCGGTTTTCATTCCTGTTAATGTGGGTTTTTTCTCCACAGGAGTTGTGGAAGTGTCGGTCCGAAGTCCATTGGCCTGCTGGTTTAGTGCAATGCTTTATTGCTTTGGGGGTTCAGTTTTGTCTTCGTTGATGCTTGGTGAACCTCCAGTAGCATTTCTGGCAAAGACCATAAATATTCTACTGGCATCCTCGGTCTGGTAAGCAGCCACGATTGGGTAAGATGAGTAATACTGGCTTCTGAGGAAGCTATATATTGTAAGCTGATACTATACCATCAAGATTCCATGTAAATCAGAATTTTGACTTAAAAGTGTTGTGGATTTGGATGCTGTCTCTTCATCCAGAGGGTCACAGCAGCTGTTATGATTGTATTCTGTGGGAATAGAGAGCAACTCTTACGGCCTGTTGTGTAACAAAATGCTCTGTTGCTAGACTAGACTTGCCTTAGGTTTTTAAGTATTCGTGGTCAAGCAGCTGAAAACATTACTTTTTATTTAAATGAATTCACTTGCTAATTTGCTGAACGTAGGTAAGTCATAAACACAGTCAAGGTTTTCAAAAGTAGCTTTTGAAGACCAGAACCTGGCTGACGTAAAAATTTTGGACTTTCTTGTAACTGGAGTTCCAAGACAAATCTTTCCTCCAGTCTCTACTACCAGACACATACTTTTTTTTTTATTTCATTCCTTCCCAAATGGGTGGCTATTGTGGTGGAAGACAGTAGTGAGCTGAATGGTATGATTGAATCAAGTATGTTGGAATTTGGCCTGCTCTGGAGTTAAAAAAAAAAGCTGAAGTTATTTTCATATAAATGTGGCCTTCCAGTGGAGTTCATTTGTTCCAGAAAGTGATCTTTGAAGAAAACTTCAAACTTAACAAAAATTATGAGCAGCAGTGGGGTTTTGAATTTAGAAAGCTCAATTACTACATTAGGATAGTCTGGCCTGCTTAAAATACTTTACTTCCACTAGTCCCTTAAGTTTTACAATTGCAAATTTATTAAAGTGAAAGCAAGTGTTTCTGTCTGTCTGTGTATATGCATTGTTTTCTGGTCTTTGTGTTGCAATAGAAGATGACAAATTTAATTTAGATAAGTGAGTGAAATGAATAATATATATTAATTAGTGAATTATTAACAGAGCTTACAGAACCTGCCTGTGGTTCTTTTAGTCTGATAAAGCAAACTGATTGCTTGTTTTATCAAGTAACACGAGCTAGGAGTACACTTGAAGAGAACAGCATTTCTGTTTAACTCACCGTGGTCAAATGTGATTTGCTGTGCACGAATTAAGTGAGGTTTTAGTGAGGAGCTGTGAACGTTATGAAACGTTTTAAGCTTCCAGCTTTACAAAGTTCCCTCTTCGTGAGCATGATGACCTTAATTCCCGGTCCCAGATCATGCGAAAGGAAATTCCCCAAGCCACGCTTGAAGCTGGAAAGTGAGTGCGGTTGTGCTGGGCTTGAGGAGTGCTCCTAAATAGTCTGTAGGACAGCGGCATCTACTGCTAGCAGAGATTACAGGCAGGAGTGCCACGGCGGGCCTTCAGTGCCAGCTTCAGTCCTGTCACCAGCGCTTCAGGGTCTTCAACCCACGTTCTGCAGATGTAAATTAATTCTGGTGTGAGTTGTCCGGTGAGTAGGTGACTTAAATGGCTTTTTGCGTTAGCCTCTAAAATACATCCTCTCTCTACATCTTTGGCTTCATGTCAGCTGAAGCCTGGTTGCATACAGAGACATCTGACTTTACAATAAGAGATAAAGGGAAAGGCCTTAGAAATTCTTGGTAGGCAGAATTGAGCTCAAAAACCGTAAAGCAAAGAGGCAGTGTCTTTTTTTTTTTTTTTTAAGAAAACCAAAAGTTATCCTTCTTTTTTTTAAACACTTTGTCTGTTCTTATGCAATTACTACTCTCTTACTCCTGTGCTGAAATAATCAACTTAAGATAACTTAATCAAGATACTTAATCTTGATTGGGGTTTTGTGACTGTCTCAGTAAGAACTGAATTTTATTTGTTATTGAAGAGATACAATAAAACACTACATTATCTAATCTTTTAAAATTTACTATCACTTAGGATTTAGCTGTTAGCCATCTTTACTTGGTTTTAAAAGCAAGTTGATCAAAGATATTTTGAGAAGTGTGCTTTCAATGCTTTGAGCAAAGAAATGTGCTTGTAATTGGCAAGCTGGAAAAGCTAGAATTGGTGAGTACTAAGATGTTAAATGTGTTTAAAAATAGCCATGCGTTTCATCTGGCATGACACTAACTAGTGGAGGCATTCTTGCTGAAGTTATGTAATTCCATATACCTACGGTCTGGATGCACAGAGTCAGCATTTAATTTACCACCCCGTTGTAATCCTATTTTTTAAAAACATCCCCAAACAAAAAACCAAAACAAAACAATCCCCTACACTGAACTAAGCAAAAAATAACTCACAAAATAAGCTCCAACCACACAAAGTCAATTGATACCACTTTAATAACTTGAATTATAAAAATGCGATGTATAAGATATAGAACAATTGGAAAAATGTAAAGCTATTTCTCATGGACTTTAATGGATTCTTCTCTGGGACAGTGAGGCAATAGTGTTTGGTTTTCGTTCAAAAGCTCAAGCGTGCTCAGAAGGTTTTCAAATTTGTTCCAAGACATGTACCACGAGACTTTGAGTTGTCAGTCGTATATCAGGCATTGCTAGTCGTATTCCAAAAATATCTTTAAAGATTGTTAAAAGATAATTCCGGAGCAAAAATGTGGCTAATGTTTTTTTTTTCTCTCATGATTTTCAGGTACCTAGTGTTTTACTGCCCAGAAGACATATTCTGCCGGTGCTTTTCCTTTCTGCCTCTTCGTCTTCTGGTGGCAGGAATGAAGGAAGTGACAAGGACTTGGAAGATCACAGATGGCATTGCACATGCAGACGTTGTCTACAAAGATGCCTGGCTTGTCATGATAGCTGTGGGCTGGGCCAGAGGTAACATGCATAGCATCTTGTTCTGAGGGTTTGGGATTTTTTGGAGTGGTGTTTAAATGTCTAGCCCTTCAGCAGAACTATGGCACCATCCTTGCTGTGCTGGGCGCGGTAGTCCTGATGGAGTCTGATGTCCCCTCAAGGAAAAAGCCTGTACTGCAGTTTTTCTGCCTGGATTAAGGGTGACATTGAGGGAAGTTCCCTTCAGAAGGTCTTATGGGAACTTGTAGGATGGGCAGCTGATGCCAGTAAAGAAGTAAATCTTCTGTGCAGCTATTGCTGAACTTTCCAACAGCATTATTGCCTCAGATCTGTGTCCTTGCATGAGGCTGAAGAAGAGAACTGGTTACGTTAGGTTTTTGGATTGTAACCATTACCTGGTTTTAAACATGGGGATGACCCTTCTTGCCTGCGTGCCATTTTGAGTACAGCTCTGGAAGCCGCCTTCCTGACAGCTGTATTTGCAGCCACACCGTCAGGGTCAAGTAGTTGTGCAGCTCTTGTTTCTGCTTGATTCTGTGCTTCTGTGGGAAGCAGCACGTGTGAATGTGATGAGTGCATCCGTTCAGATGCTGTCACTTACAAGTAGACCTGAGGTTCTTGCTGAGTATCTCGACCTCTGAGGTTTCGTGGCTGTCATTTGAGTCTTGTTTGCATGAAAGGTTGGATTAAGTCTTTTTAAGTCTAGGCTTTGGTGTCACATTTAGCACCCGATGTCATGAGTTTTTCTGGGAGCAATGACATAGCAGTGGTAGCAGTCAGTGGAAGCGTACCATAAATCTCTGCAATTCCAGGTGCTGGTGGTGGTCTCATTTCCAACTTTGAGCAGCTGGTGAGAGGAGTGTGGAAACCTGAAACCAATGAGCTCCTGCAGATGTCCTAGTAAGTTTCTTTTAAAAACTGCAACATGTTAGCTGTTGTTTTACTAACTCCTTGTGTTGATGCTTGCTTTCAGTGGTTGAGGCAAAAAAAAGAAGCATTAGGACATATTTGTACTCTGTTTTGGTGTGTATCGTGTGAAAGACAGGACGATGGTCTTTGGGACTTTCAGCAGAGGTTTCAATCATTTTATGTTCACAGCACAAGAGCAGCAAATGGGAAGAAAAATCAACAAAACTTGTTAGAAAGTAGTAAAGAGCTAGTGGGGAGTTGTTAGAAAGCAGTATTGATTCGGTTTGTCTTGCAGGGACATGGTCTTCTATCCAAAATGAAAGTACAGTGGTACCAGAAATATAGAAGTGAATTTTGGTGTATGTTCTAAGCATTGCTAAGATGGCTTCCTTTGAACACTGTCACTCTTACTTTTGCTGCCAGTGCTATTTTCTTCCAAAGACATCAATTATTTGAGAAGGTACAAATTGGTTATTCAGTATAGCAAAAATGACCTGCAAGATGGGAAAAGTTACTTCTCTTGCAGAAGCAAAGAATGGGGAATATTACATGCCTCCTGGTTTTCTCTGTAAAATGAGAATTGAAACAGGCTGGAAAGCCACAAGCTATTATTGTAAGTCAAGATAAGGTCACTGTGATAATTTCCTAAAATTCTTTTGATCTTTCCCAGGTTACAGTCAAGTCTTTAAAAATAATAATTTTATTTTTTTAAAAAGCCATCTTTTCTGCAGCCACTCCTAGACACAGAATAACAGGCAAGGCATTTGTAGCCTTCTCTTTGGCGATATTTCAGCTTTTTGTGGATTGTGTTAGTTGTTGGCTTTTTCTGAAATTCTAAGTATTTAGAATTTCTCTTGTCAGTGCCTAAATGGCAGTCTTGAAAGTAAACTTTCAGAAGGAAGAGGTGACTGTCAGAAATAGCACTGTAGACCCAAATAAAACTGTCTTTACAGATGCAACACCAGAGCAGAGCTTACTGATTGGCATCACTTGCATATATTCTCCTTCTCCACTGTGGCTGTCGCTCAGAGTAACTCAAAAAAGATTTAAAAAGTTATGTTTATGTGTAAGTCTTAAGAGCATTAAATTGAAATAAGTGACAGAGTTAAATGGATCAAACAGACTGCAAATGGACGAGATGCCTGTGTACACAGGGTTGTTTTTTGGGCCTCTTGAGCATGAAGTTGATGCAGTATCTCTCTTTGGTTACTGAAAAGTCAGTAAAGGAATATCTACAGTAGATGCTCTGTAATAACAGGAATGTCACCTGTACGTGTCACGTGCAGATTAAGAAATGCACAGAATTCTGGATAACTGACCAAAGATCTCTTGCTTTCTGGCTGCGTACCTAGGAAGGGATTTAGTGTCCAAACTGGCACAGTACCACAACAAAGATTGCCGGCAACTGGAAATAGATTGGATAAATTTGCATGTCTGAGGTCAGCACAGCTGTGTTGACAAAACCTGGTAATGCAGGCCTGGCTGCAGTCAGGTCCAAGCTGATACAGCCCCAGAGCTGCTGGAGTGTTTCAGTGGACCAAGACTTGGACTGTGTTGCTCTTCAACTCCTTAAGCAGCTCCTTGGAGTAACTATCTCCTGGAGTATAGTAGAGGAACCTGTTTTTATGTCTAGGCCAAGTAGTGTGAGCTCTGTGATATAACTCTTCCATAAGATACGTTGGGAGAGGAAGAAGAGAAGCAAGCTGACATATAAAGTCTGAATAGAAGAAGCGTTGCTTTGTGGAGGATTTGTCAAATAGGGGTTTGCTGGTTTGCAAAGTAGTGCTGGACTTAATGCTTTATGGACAGAAAGCATAGTAATAGTATATAAAGTGAAAATCTTAATTTAGTTGTAACCGGATTTTGGCTCTTACCACTGTTACCACAAGTTTTCATTAGTTCTATTCAGAAACAATTCTTTTGCACACTAAGAACATGTATTGCTTTCCAGGCAGCTTCCACTGTAGAGCAGAGAAATTAATATTCTTTGTTTGATTTCTAGCCCTGTGAAGGTAACTTTGATAGGAGCAGTTCTTTTCACCCTGCAACGCAGACAGTACTTGCCAATAGCAAGACACAACCTTGTGTTTTTATACACCATCTTCCTTGTTGTCTTCAAGGTAAGAATTTGAAAGTGTTGCTAGTAAAAAAATAACAGAACATACTTTATTTAATTGTTAGAATGCATGCTTCTGGATGGGAAGGCCAGTTCCTGCTGAAGTCATGTGTTTAGTGTTCTACACACGAGAAGAACAGAAGACCTGTTCTGGTACTGATACTGGTCCATGCATGGGGGAGACGGGGAGGAAAAGAAAAAAAACCAGGAATTTTGGCACTCAGTATTTGATATTCCAGTCTTGTATGTCCATAATCTCAAACAAAGCTTATGCTTGTAGAAAGAAACTCACCTGTTGTCTGTCTTTTATGCAGTCGCCAGTGGGTTTGTAAAACAAGCCAGCTGGATTCTCATCTGTCTTAAAGTGTTTACAAAATAAGTGTTTGGTTGGGAAGGGAGAGCATACCAAAACTACTTTGAAGTAGCTGTAACTGTTTTGTAATAAAATAGACGCTACTTCTCTATTGAATTCTTCAGTCCCTCCAGTCTTGTTCATTTCCAGGATGATGCCTTTCTTCTGGATTACTGCTTCATAAGAAAGCACAATCTCTGTTAGCGAATATCTGGCAATTTTAAGAGCTTCAGAGCTCTGCTGCAGAGCAGACCAGATAATGTGTGGAAGGGCGGTTGCCAGTCTCCTTTCTGTGAAGGAGCTGAGAAGTTTAATTCTGCAGAAGTTACTTTAGGGAGCCAAGACTTGGAGTTTAAATTCTTGATTCTCCCCCTGAACCGATAAAGGCATTGTTGAACTGTGGATGCTGGGAATGGAGGAGGAAAGGAATGTTATTCTGGAAGTGAGAAATTGCAAGTGTCCACAGAAGCTGGCTGTTGGGCTGCGCTAAAGTAACTAAATCCTTACAGTGGTGGTTATATTGATAGTCAGGAACTCGAGCACCCACTTGACTAATAAAGTAATAAAGCAACAGTGTATCTGGCATAGTCCTTTAATAGTATCTCCTAGAAACTTGTCTTGTCTCTGAAAGCTGTGGAAACTCTGGCAATATAAACTTGTCCAGTACACGGATCTAAAAAACAGTTTTTTCAATCATGATTCCAAGTTATGTGTCCTAAAGGATGCACACCTAAATCTCTGAATTTTCTGGAATGAGTGTATGACTGTCTGGAATTCTAATTAAAGTCTGGTTATGCACCTATACATTCAAGTCCTTACACATCCCATTCTTCCAATTTAAATGGAAGGAAGCCACTCTGTTTACAGTTTTTCAGTTTGAACAAGACACAAAACTTACGCATAAAAGTTGCTGTTCCCCTTCATTGTGTGGCAGTAACTGTGATTTACTCTTGGGATGATTAATCTTACTGAGAGTTTGTTTGTGTGTAGCTCATAGAATCATAGAGTCAGACAATGTTAAGGGCTGGAAGGGACCTCAAAGATCATCCAGTTCCATCCCCCTGCCGTAGGCAGAGGCATCTTCTACTGGCCAAGTTTGTCAAGGCTTTATCCGACCTGGTCTTGAACATTGCCAGGTTTGGGGTTTCTGCAGCATCTCAGGGCAACCTGTATATCACCACCCTCACAGTAAAGAATTTCTTCCTAGTATCCAGCTTAAGTTTCCCCTTTCAATGTACCCATTCCCCCTTGTCCTGTTGGTACAGTTCCTGATAAAGAATTCCTCTCTGGCTTCCCTGCAGATCCCCTGCATAGCTCTATGAAGAGTGTTAGTCAGAAAGAAAAGCATTCTTTGACCCATTTCAGCTAAAATGAGCAGACTTCTGTTAGTGGTGGCACAGCCCCATCCTTGTGTAGAAAGTTAAAAATGCCATGCAACTCTTCAGCTTTGAACTTGTTTAGCTGTGAAGCCATCACAGCTTTTATTGTAACTTGATCCTTGTTCTTTGTAGGTAAAAATGATGTTGACAAGATCTGCAACTTCTCCACTTGCTCCCTTTGAGGCTGCAATGGGCCAAATGTTTTTTGGCTTGCAAAAGACACCTTCCAAAGTGAAGGGTGAAGATGCCACATCTTCCAATGGCTCTTCAGTCTGTGACCAGCCTTCTGAGCAGCACCATGAGGGTGCTAAGAAAAAACAAGCAAAGAAAACAGAATAAGTGACTTAAAATCCTTGCGATGGTCATGACCGTTGAAGATGTTTGTCTTCCAGATTAGGCTGGCTGAGAAGTTTCTCTAAGGAAATGAGAACAGGGCTGTGTTTGCCTTTTTGGAATGTGTTACGTAAGCTATGTGTAAATGCACTTGTTGGATTTGTGAGTTAAAACTATGAATTTTTATAGTGGTTAAAAGTTTACTAATTTTTGTATTTGTGATAACTTCAAGTGCTTATATGTTAAAAGGATAGTTTCCAAAATGTGACAATCATATTTGTTACTTTTTTTACCCCACTATATCACTTGTTTCATGTCTTCCTATCCCCTAACAGTTCTTATGTTTCATTTTAATAACACTGATTTGCACTGTCAGGTGTTCACTGTAGCACATCCCAAATAAGAAAGTCATTAAGTATGGCTTAATCACATTGCACTGTGTAAAACCATAATAATGTACCAAATTTATGCCTTTAACTAGAAAAATGACTGAATTATTGTTGTAATTCACATTGCACTGGTCTAAAGTTTCTTCATTTCCTTAAGTAAATATTTTTCAGTATTTTTCTATTTTTTAAAATGAGAGTAAATTATCTGGCACTTTAAAAAAATCTGTACAGTTAGCAAGTAGAAACATTTCAGTATTTTTGTTGTTGGCTTACTTGGACTCTTTATTTGCAAGCATTTGAAACGTAGGTGTTTTTCATGCCACAGTGGTGTTTTACAAGTGGTTTATAGTTATCTTTTGGTTCATCTGGGACTAGACATTTTTGCCTGCATTTTTATCCAAGCATATGGACTTACTTGTATTCAAAGACAAACTTTGTTAGGAAGAAGGATACTGGGTAGTACATTTACCTTGTTTAGTCAACACCCTGAGCTGTAAGACAGGGATGGGAGCAGAATGTTGCCCCCATAATCCACGAGGGAATGCTACACCACCTGGACACTCCCAAGCGGTGGGATGGGATCCACCCAGGGGTGCTGACGGAGCTGGCAGAGAGCTCACTGAGCCGCTTCCAATCATTTACCAGCAGTCCAGGCAAACTGGGGAGGTCTCGGGTCACTGGAGGTTGGCAAATGTGATGCACATCT
>VWPU01017071.1:0-51782 GCA_013398955.1 Callaeas wilsoni | reverse complement strand
TGGACAGAGCCAGGGATGGACAGGGCCTCTCCCATCCCAGCACCAGGGACATCTCCGGCCCCAGGACAGGGAGCAATCCCTCTCCCCCAGCTCTGTACCCAGGCAGTGCAGAGGGAACATCGAGTGTTTGGGAAAAAGGAGCTTCTCCCAGGACTTGGGGCCGTGCTTCCAACCTGGCATGGCCTTATCGGAGTCATTAAGGGTGGAAAAGACTCCCAAACCATCAGGTCCGACCCCAGCAGGCACTGCAGAGCTCTGGCTTGGAGTTTCAGCTGCTTCTGGGACCGCAAATTCTCTCTTTTCCACAATTAATAAGGCGGCAAAAAGCGATCCTCATGTTTACGATCAGAGCAATCACAAAAGGCCACAGGAGCCACAAAAAGAACTCAAATTTAGGCTGGCTAATCACACAAATATTCCAAGTTCTCAAAATTCCTGATTACCAGGACAAGTGCTGCAGTAGCTAACACACAAGCAGGCTCAATTAACCCTAATTAGTTCAGAGTCATGCTACAAAAGCCTTCATTAGCAGTTACTGAATGGAGCGAGGAACGTAAATAACATTTGGTGGTGAGCTATACTTAAGAATCTCCTGGTGGATGAAGAAGAGCAGGAAAGGGAATGGACCTTTCCTTTGTGGGGACAGAGGGGGGCCGCTGCAGCCCCGTGTTGGAGCTGTAAATATTGATCTGACACTAAAGGTCTGCCAGGTGCCCTCTAGAAACTTGTTCTGAGGGGTTTATTTTTATAATTTGCCCGAGGAACACACATTGAAACAGCCACTCAAATCAGGTTTCAACATCTCCCAAGAGTTTTCTTTAGTTTTGCTCTTTAGAAGCTCTGAACACATTTATATTGTGACAGAGCAGGAAAATCCTGCAGTTTAAAAGTTGCCCAGTACAGGAAGAAAATCCTTTTCACCTGCTCAGCTGATCCCCCTCCCTGTCCAGCAGTGGTTGTGCTGTGGTTGCATTCAGGGAAGAAATCAACCCATCCCTCCTCTCTGAAATGCTTTAATTTTGGTTTAAAAGTTGCAAGGACAGAGGTTTCGTGTTTTGTGGTGGGAGTCCACGGAAGAAGAGGAGGGAAGCCCAGATGTCCCCAGTGAGCAATGCTGGGAGGAGGAGGCTGCTCTGCCCCAGAAACTGTAAAACCCTTCCAGCCTGCAGAGATGCCCTCTCTGCCTTAGCTTGACTTCCCGTGCTGCTTTCCTGCATATTCCCCCACCTGAGGGCACATTCCCGACCCCAGCAGCCTGCACCTCATTTCCAGAACGGAAATCTTCCCCCAAGAGGGAGCGATGCCATCTGCAGCTCTGCTCATCTCCATGCCCTTTCCTTAATCCTATTCCAGGCTTTTGCAGATCTTCTGAACGCAGCAAATGAAGGATTTTCCTGAGATAAATTTCCGTTTACCAGCATTAGGTTTCAGCTTTCTTTTTGCTGCCCCTTTTCTGGGGTTCAGATGCTGAAGCACAACGAGTGGTCAGGAAGTGTGCCCTGGGCAAGGCTCCTTTCAGCTTTTCTGATGTTCAGGGCTTCTTTACAGCCCTCCTCAGTTCCCACTGCACAGAGGGCTGCTTGGAAGTGGCTTTAGACACATTAACTCCATGTCTGAGACTCTCAAATGCTACCCAGCTCCCGATCCCTGTGTTTGGGTTTTACAAACAGGAGCCTCCTGATTTTCCCCCTGGATCTTAAACATTAACATCAAGGACAACATCAAAGCACAGACCTGTGATCTTCCTGTTGGTCCCGATGCCCCTGTGCTTGTTCTAGGCCGGAATTAATGAGCTGGGGCTCTAAATATGAAATTTGTGTGACTCTGGGTGACCTCGGGCTCAAATTCAGAGTGTGAGGAGTGTGTAATCTGTGTTCCCTCGGCCTCAGGAACGGGGAAAAGCCCCTCACCTGATCAGATCTCCCAGTTCTGCACAGACAGTTCAAGGCTTTGCTCTTCTGCCTCTCCTGTGACTGAGCTTTACGGTATCAGCAAATGACTCACTTAGCGTTTGGTGGAACTTCACTTATAAATTTTTAAACCAGACACAAATTTTACACCTGTTTTCATTTCATGGGTGCCTGTAAAAAAAAAAAAAAAAAACACTTCTGTGATGTTAATGCAACTTCAGACATGACTGAAATGTGCTGTGCTGCCTGCTCTGCACATTTACATTTGGTATCCTCAGGAACAGTGGATTAAAATAGCTCAGGAAAAAAATCCACTGTGAAAAACAATACGAACAACATTCTATCCTTAACTGCAATACTTTCGACCATTAACTGCACCCTGCAATCAAAGGTAAATTAAAAGTTAGTAAAAAAAAATCTGAGACAAGATGCAGTTAAACAGAAGTGTCAATAATTCTATGTATTTATTTGATATAACAGAAATAGCTACGAATAGAAGTCAGGGAGTCTTGGTTAATTCCCAGAGTCTGCCTTTTGTTATTTGGTGTAACCAGAATGATTTCTGCATGTCACAACTCCATTCTGCACAAAAACTGCAGTGCAAATAACAGAACCACCAAAGCCAGGTCCTCAGGCTGATGCAGATCTCTCCATCAGCACAGCTCCATTCCATGAACTCCATGCAGGGCAAAACTTGTACAAAAGGCATTTGAAAATCATCCTGGAGCTCCAGGATAAATCTGTGTGTTCTTAAGTTCAAATCCTCCTGGTACTGGTATTAAAGGAGAATTAGGTTTGCATTAATTGGGGCTTGAAAGATGCTCTGATAATGTTATTACAGTGGAAATGCAATTACGTGTAAGAATGTTTGAACAGCGGAATATTTTTCGTTTGAGTTTGATTTGTAACACTTACAAACATGCAATACGTTGTTGGGAATACATTAAACTAAATCCAGATCCATTCACTGCGCCGAACCCTCCCGCTTCAGACCCTGCACCTCCTTGTAGAGATCATTAAAGGACTGCAGGAATTACCAATGGCAGCCTCTGGGTTTCTTTCTTTGCTTCTCTTTTTGTGCTTCAGAGCTGCCCCGAAGCTGAAGGACTGGAATTGTGTCACTGCAGGTCCCAGCCCAGGAACAAACCCCAGCTCAGGCCCTCGGCACGCCCCGTGTGCTGCAGGAGGCCTTTGGAACACACAGGCTTCGTTAATTCTGGGGTTCCGTTGGGGCAGGACAGCGCCAGGGCTCCCCAGTTCCACCAGCAGCTCCGGAGAGGATTTGTGCCTCAGCAGCTCCGTGAACGCCACGCTCAGCGCGTGATAACCGCGGGGCTGCGCGTCCCTGCGTCGCGCCCCGTCTGGCTCTGCCTGGGCCCCTCTGCTCGCCTCTGCTGACCTTTTCACGAGGAGGGTTTCGGCTCCACCGCTGCCCCGTGCTTCCAGCGGGACTCTGATGTTCGCGGTGCTCCTGCGACAGGGATCTGCCTTCCCAGCGGATGCAGTTAAACATCCGAGCGGGGAGGGGACAGAGCCGCAAAGAGCAGCAAAGAGGGGACGTGGGGAAGGTTGAACCTTGCAGCCGTGCAGAGCTCAGCAAGGGCAGATCAGCGAGGACACGCGATGGGAACACAGGAGCTGCTCCAGGAAGGATTTCCAGGTGTCTCCATGGGCTGGGAGCTGCTCACAGGGCCCTCAGACAGGCACAGCGTGGGAAACCACAGAGTCCCTGCTCAGGAACCACGGATTCCCTGCTCTGGAATCGGGTTCCCTCTGGAACCGTGTATCCTCTGCTCTGGAATTGGGTTCCCTCTGCAACCGTGGATTCCCCTGCTCTGGAACCATGGATCCCCTGCTCTGGAATCACAGATTCCCCTGCTCTGGAATCACAGATCCCTGCTCTGGAACCATTGATTTCCTGCTCTGGAACCACAGCTCCCCTGCTCTGGAACCACTGGTTCTCCTGCTCTGGAATCACAGCTCCCCTGCTCTTCCCCTGCTCTGGAACCATGGATCCCCTGCTCTGGAACCACTGGTTCTCCTGCTCTGGAAGCACGGCTCCCCTGCTCCAGAACCAGGAGACGGTGCCAGTGCTGAGCTCACCATGAACCCTCCCAGGGCCAGGCAGCAGCTGCAGCATCCCAGCCCTGCCCTTCCCCAGCTTGAGCTGGAATGAGCTCAGGGATTCTCCTGAGCTGCCTTGGCAGGAAGGAGGGAAGCAGGAATGAGCCCAGAGGAGCCTGGACAGAGCCACGCGGCAGCTCCTCGAGTCCTGCCTTCGTGTTCCATCAGTTCAGGAGGCGGTGCGCTGAAGGAGGAGCTGCACCACGGCCAGAGCAGCCAAAGGAGCAGCTTTCCCACGCAGAACCCTCTGCTGTTTTACCTCAGGTGCTCCAGGTAAAGCCGGCAAAGCCCTGGTGCACACACCCAGCCTAAACCGATGGCTTAAAAGGGTTCCTCTTAAGTTAAACAAAAATAAGCTTAAGGTAAAACGTCAGTGAAGGCATTTGTCACGTTAATTCACTGCCTTTAATCACGCCTCACTGTGGGAGCAGGTAACACCTCCAACCACTCCATCTAAACCCCTTAAAGCTTCTCACCCCCAGCTGCTCCTGATGAGCCCAGACCGTCCCCAGCAGGGCTTTGTCTGAGCACTTTGGGCAGCTGGGGAGCACCAGGCAGGGCCCAGCCAGGGCCACACCCCGAGTCTGACTGTGCCCTTCCAGGAAATTTGTGCAACCCTGCACACAAATTATTGCCCAGCCCCAACTCTCCCCTTTTCGTGGAAGTTCCATACTTTGCAGTTTGCAGGAACCCAAGCACGGGTCATCTCCACACTGCTCCAAGCTGCTTCTCCCCCTCCATTAATGAAGGGTGAACTTAAACTGCTCCTCACCGACAGGGATTTACCTGGGAAATGAAAATGAGTCGCAGTTATTTCTTTAAGTGAGAACCAAAACCTTCATTTATCTTCTGGGGCTACATTGGGTCTGCTGGGATTTCCCTGGGGAAGTCACAGTACAACTGTGGTGATACAGCTCACGGGGGAAAACAACTTCTTCCACACAGAAAATCTCCTTGCCATGAGGAAAACTCCTTGGAGGTCGGTTTGCAGGAAAAACCCACTTGGCAAGAATTCCAGCCTTGAGCAAACCCAACTGCGGGGCATGAGAGCAGCCCTGAATTAAAGAGCCTCAGCTGAAGCTCACTGCTGGGTTCTCCGTTTCCATCTTCCAGGCGCTGAGTCGAGTGCTCCCACAAGCTGTATCAGGCCCTCGCCAGCAGCCTAACGAGCCTCTTCCAAGGGGATTCATAATTAATGAACATGCGAGGCGGTGTCAGCTCTAATGATCTCTGACTTCCTCGATCTCTATTTATTTTCTGAGGCCTTCCCCGTTCGGTGGCTGCTGTCATCCCATTCCAGCCCCAGTTTATAAATGGGATGTGACAGGGGGAAATGGAGCCTGCAGTGACTCTGTCTCTCTGCAGCTCCTCAGCTGCACGGCAGGGAACCCTGAGAGAACCCAAAAATGTGTCCTGAGCCCAAACCTGGGCAAGCCTGCTTGGCTTAAACTCCTAAACCCTGGAAAATAAAGCTCCATGTACTAGCACAGAGAGGTCTCCTCCTAATAAAGCCCATTCTGAGGGTTTTTCCTAAATAGATCTTCACTGCTTTTCCTTTCTTTTGGGATTTGAAGGGATTAGAATACTCTGTGTACAAAATAAAAATGTACAGCTCAGTTGGTCAGCGTGGGGTTTCCTTTTCCCTGCCATCGGATTTTTTTTATCCTAAAAGATAATCAAAATGCTCCTCCTTACACAAATCAAGAAACCAGAGAATTTTAGGATGACTCTGGAAACAACAGGAGGCTTTCCCACTCCAGCCAGAAAATTAGAAAAACAACAAAATCCTCAGCGTGGACAAAGAAACCCTGCTCATGTGGGCAATAAACAGTCAACACCTGAGCACACACAGCTTTCAAAAGAGACAGTTCCACGCCAGGAGCCCTAAGCCAGGCAGAGGAACTAAAGCCCAACTGCTGCTCCTCGAGCTCTGAAGCACCTCCTTGTAATGCCCTGGAACTGCAGCACAGAGAGCTGAGCCTGCCAAGACCCTCCCAGGCCCTGGAAGGGGATGCTTATTAAAGGATCCAGGCAGGACACGCTGCCTTCAACCAGGTTCGCTTCCTGCAGGACGAATCCAGCTGCACTGGATTGATTCTAGCAGGGTTTGAAATGAAAATTGAGCGGCTCCCGGCCTGGGAAGAGCAGCAACCTCCACTCGGTTTGAAGCAGAAAATCCCTCTGCCCAGTCTCTCAAGGAACACACAGAAGCTGCAGGCAGAATTCTGAATGTGATCTGGCTGCAGAAAACAGAGGGGAAATCGGGGAGGAGCCTCCTCGGCTGTGAGGAGAGGTGATAAAGGACACGGGGTAATTATTGTAATTATCGATGGGAGGTCTATGGGCCTGAGGTGCTGCTGCCCCTGAACAGTGTCCTGGGGCACTGGGGGCTCCACTTTTGTCTCACATTCCCCATAGTCTCAACTCAGACATTAAATTAGAGAGGGTTTCCCTCTGAGTCCTGATTTGCCTAGTCACAGACTCTCAGCTTTGCATTCCAAGCCCTGAAATCCTCCTGTCCCATCTGAGCGTTGGACACAAACAGAGGCAGCACCGCAGCTTGGAACCTGCTCAGGTGTTTGTGCCACGATGTCCGGCTCCAAGGAAAAGCCACCCGGACACCCCATGGGAGACGGAATCTTTCTGCCCCATTCTTGTTGCACCCCAGAAAATCCTCCTTCAGCCGAGGTGTAACATGCACAGAATTGAAGATCTAAATTTGTCTGAAGGCCCTCAAGCCGCAGGAGATTTGGGAAGTGCTGGGCTTTAACCACGTGGCCCAGCACTTCCCTGAGCAAGGCCTTTATCCAGTGGCTCTGGTGAAGATGAACCAACCCCCAGAGTGAAGTGAGGGGTGGAATTCCAGCAGTTCAAGGGTTCAAAACGGAGGATTTGCATTTGTGACCGAGGTGTGCAAAGCTGCCCAGGGGCGTCCCAGGGCTTTGCAGGAAGATCTCTGGCACTCCCTGCACTCACACGTTGGGATTCCTCCTGCATGCGGAGCCCTGACTCGAGCAGGTATTCACAAAACCCATCACATCTCACTAAACAACCTCATTCTACCACCTCATCAGCTCATTAAAACTCATGATTATTAATTATTTATGCCATTATTACCCATTATTATTTCAGGGGTACTCAGGCTTTAACAACAGATCAAGGAGAATTTTACACTCACAGCATTGGGATTTTTTTTAGTTTGTCTTCAGCAAAATAATTGTGAAAAAAAAACCAAAAAACCTCTGACATCAAATCAACAAAGAGGGGGGAATTTCAGAACTGTGTAGAAATTCTTCTTGAAGCCTAAAAACAGAGGAACACCCTTCTTTTGCTCTTCATGTGATTAATTCTGAATAAGAATTAATAGACTGACAAAATGAAATATCAATGGTTTGGTTCTCTCAGTGCCAGTAGCAACCCCTGCCCTGCTGGTGCCAGTGCCAGTGCCATGGTCAGGGAGCAGCACTTCTGCCCAGCCCGAGGGAAAATAAAGATAAATTCTTGCTGTGCAGGTTATCAGGGGCCCAGGTACCTCCCATGACTCTTTTAGCAGGAGCAGACTGGGATTTGCACAGCCAGGAGCACTAAAAACACATCCCAGCACTACGGGGTGACAGCAATAAAGGACAAATAACACAAGGCGGGACTTCCATGTGAAAATGCACATAATTCCAGCTTCCTTCACCCTGCCACTGCGACTTTAAGGATCTTTCTGGGCTGCCTGGGGCTCCGGGAGCACCATCCATCCTCCCACACGAGCTCTGTCTGGGTGTGCCTCAGGCTCAGGCTGGTGCTCGCTGTCTCCCCTGGAACCCCAAGGAATGGATTTCCCATTCCATCCAAGGAGTCCATTACTGCAGTCCACGAGCTCCTCGTGCTTCGCTCCACACAAGCAGTTTGCTGCTTTCCTGCAGGCACCTTCGCATCCAATCTCCAGCAGGAGAGCCCAGCTGAAAATCCCCGTCAGCCTGGGGAGCATTTGGAGCCGGGCTATTGATTTATGCCTTGGGTGAGGAGGTTAATTAAATGGGAATTCTAAGCCAACAACATGATTAGGGGAGTGAGGAAACCTGAATTCATGAATACTTCCAGGGCTGTTAAAGCTGTTTAAAGTGAGGGGTGACTGGAAAAGCCCTGCCTGTTACTGGCACTGGGCTCATGTGGGGAGCACGAGGAGTTCCGGGGGCCTCGGGCCCTCCGCTCCGCTGGGGCTGGGGCTGTGTCGATGTTGGCATCAGCACCAACGTAATGCCTGATGGACACCTCCCTTAGCAATTCTGCCTTTGCTTGCTGCCTTTTCCTCCTTTTTCCCTTCCCACAGTTAATCCTGGGAATCTGTGAACCACTGGCTGTGCAAAGCCTGAACCCCTCTCATTGCACCCATGAGGTGCTGCTGATTCATCTTCACTGAGAGACTCCGGAGATCCTGAGCTGCAGCTGCCAAGCACTCAGCAAAGCCAGAGGAGCTGCTCCTGCCTGGTTATTCTAGAAGGAATTCTGTTCAGATGTTTTCCTTCCACCTACAAGCACCTGTGGCAATGATTCTGGTAATTTATTTGGGTTTTTTTGCTCCTGTGCTCTTCCCTCTCCTCTGTCTAATCTGTTTTCTTGTTGAATTTTCACAGAAACCATACAAGAATTTGCTCACACAATCAAGCAGGAAATTCCAATTATTTTTGACACAGCAAGGAACCATCAAACTGAGAAATACCTGGAGGTGGGAGAGGGCTGAAATGTGTAAAGCAGCTGCCACCGAGGTGCTTTTTTGAGTTATACAGCCTCACACCATGCACTGTGCACATCCCCTGGCAAATGCCTCCCTTGCCACAAAAACCTCTTTTTTGTGCAGCCTGTCCTTGTCTTTTCCTCTCCATCCCTCCAGGGCTTGGGAACAAGGCAGAGGAGAGGCCCAATCTGGTCATTTTTGCAGCACAATTCAAAGTTCTGGGCATTTTTTCCATGCCATGAATGCTGTGGGAAATCTGGGGTTTGAGTAGCAGTGACTTAATGTGACTTTTCCTTTTTGGGGTTGGTTTTTGTTGGCTCATTTTTTTAAAAGTCAACTTGGCAGTTAATTAACTTAAAAAACCACAACCAACTTCTAACAAATTATTTCAGATAACCCCTTGCTCTATTTTCTGCAGTCCCTGGCAGTCAAGATTTAAGCTAAAATAACGAATTAGGAATCAAAACACCAACTGTTAATGCAAGATGAGGAGATGCCCAGATTGCTCTGGTGACAGCAGCAGGCACGGGTTGTCTGCAAGGGCAGCAGCTCATCATATGTTTTTGGGGTTTGCTTTCTGTGCAGGATGCTGCAAACAGTGGGGGAAGTTTCCACCAGCTCCTGGGCTGGAGGGAAGCAGCAGAGTCCATCTGGGCAGGAATTCATCAGGAGCCTCGTGGTCACAGCATCATATGGACAAGTTCAGTGGTGGGAATGCGGGGCAGGCTGGAAACACTGGGAGCACAAACACTGCAGAGGAGAAATGGAACACCCTGAGCCAGGCAAATTATCCAAAATACCGTAATGAGGCTTGATCTTGTTTCCTACAAACTCCAACAGAACAAATACAAATGATTCTCATGCGTGAGGTGTTCCTACGCTCTGTCCTCAAATCCTGTTGATTTTTATCCCCAATTACAGCAACAAATGAACACAAAGACATTGCAGTGCAGGAAGGAAAAGAACTGGGAATCGATGAACTGCCACGGGTGTAATTTGACCTGCAGGATTCAGGGAAGGGGCAGGCAGCAGAGGCTGACCTGGGTTCCAGGTGTTCAGAGCAGTCAGACCTCTCTGACAAAGTGATGCAGAACAATCCCGTCATATAAACCCAATAATTTGATCTCATTTCCTCAGGGATTTCCGAATTCTCTCCCCAAACCCCTCGGGGCTGGCACAGACCTGGCTGTTTCCTGCTCAGGGCTCTGCAGGGGCAGTGCCAAAGTGCGGAATTCCAGCATGGAATTCTGCTCAGGGTGAGGTTTCTGTGTCCTGTCCAGAGCAGAGGAACAGCCGGGAGGGTTCCCAGCTCAGGGTGAGGTTTCTGTGTCCTGTCCAGAGCAGAGGAACAGCCGGGAGGGTTCCCAGCTCAGGGTGAGGTTTCTGTGTCCTCCTGTCCAGAGCAGAGGAACAGCCGGGAGGGTTCCCAGCCTCCCTCCATGGCAGCAGCAGCTCAGAGCAGCAGCACTCCTGGGGACTGGCAAACCCAGGAGGTTTAATTTCCCAGCATATTTATTTATTCAACTGACTATCATCAAATGCCCGTCACCCTGGCAACCAGGCATTTATTTACAACTCTGGAAGCTCAGAATGGCACCAGGATACTGCCACGGAGAGGAACATTCTGGGAAATGGCTGTCACGGCTCTCACAGAAGGAACTCCAAAAGAGGAGCAGGAAGGGGGAGGCACAGGAAGACAGAACATCACCCAGGAGAGTCTGAGGCAGTTTATTGCCTCTCCCCATCGTAGGTGTCTGTTATTTATATTTCTGAGCGTTGGAAACCATCTGCAGTTAATTAGGAATGAGCTCCTCAATAACCCCCGGGACGCCACCGACTCCAGCAGGTGTGAGGGGATGGAGAACATTGGAGTGGTCCCTGCTGGAGGAGGAGGCAAAATTCAGCCCAGACGCTGCCCTTGGAGGGCTTCGGGGCAGGGCTGATGGGCTCTGCACAACCTGGCCAGGACAATCCATTTGTGCTTTCGGGACCAAACTTAACCTCCCTATATCCAACCTGGGAAAGTCCTGAGGGAAACCTGCAGCTCCCCCAACCCAGAGCAGCTTCGCCTGCACAGCCAAGGACTCGGGGGTGTTTAGAGGCACCGAAAATCTGTACCCTCCCCTCCAAAACAGGTTTTGTTCATGTGTCACATATAACAGAGAATGCCAGAGCTGGTCAAAGCCACAAAGCCAATCCCTTCATCCACCCTCCCGAAAAACACATGAATGCTTTTAACCATTATTTCAGATTTGTGGAACGTGGATCATCAACACCTTTTTTATTTTTTCTGCCTTTTTTTTCTTTTTTTAAAACCTTTTTACAGAATATTAACAAAACTCCCAACCAGCTCCTCAGACTACACCGTTAAAAAATTACGATAAAATCTGGGACATTCGCAGGAGGCGTTTCATCCAAGGTAATCTCTGTGATATCCCTTACATATATAAAAATATAAATATAAATGCAGAGTATTGGCGAGCTTGAAGGGACACCTGCTGACAAAGGGTGACATTACAGGCACCGAGTTACTGCTCGGAGACGCTCAGAGGATGCCACAGCCTGTGACTGCAAGGATCAGCAGCATTTTGGGAATTCAGGATCCTGCCCGGCAGGACACGTCAGGAGCTGACAGTGGGAAAAGGGATCTGCACCCTCCAAGGCTGAAATCAGAGTGAGCCCCTTGGAGGATTTGGGGAAAGAAAAGGAAAGAATGGGATGTCCAAGAGCACCAGGGGAATTTGGGGACCTCCCCATAGTGAATTATCGAGCGTGGATTCCACATCACAGTGATGCAGCACGAGTGGAAGGACAGGTCCTTTGTCATGGAGATTCCCCCCTCTCTTTTTTCTTTCTAAATACAAAGCTTTTCAAGCTCTTTTGCTTCAAGCTGGTCCTTGTAATTAGAAGAACTGATAAAAACCCTTCGTTAAAGGGATCTGTACATATTAGAGTTCATTAAAATGTAATTCCCACAGAACAAGACATTTTAATCTAGCCATACTTGGAAAAAGAGGGAGGAAAATTAGATACATCCTCCCTGCCCTCCCCTCCCACCCCTGCATGTATCCGTAGGCCATATGTGTTAATTACAACTTACTTGCCTAAATGAGAAAATTATACGTTAGCAAGTAGTTAACCAGTTATTAACTCAATTACACTTCGGAGACTTGGGAGAAGCTGCATTCCCAGGCAAGGTGTCCACTATATGTTATTATTTTCCGTGTTCTTCACTCTACAGAGTTGTTGAAAGGATTTAAATCACATTAAAAACACTACTTAGGGGTGGGAAGTTACACAGAGCAATACCCCCAAAGCATTTTACAGGGAGTGACGGGGCTCCACCATCCTCTGTATTCACATACCCCTAAAAAGTCATTTTGGTAACCAGAGGAACCCAAGCTCCTCGGCAAATAAACCCCAGAGCCATCAAGGCTGCTCCCATCTCCCTGCCCACTTCAGGGATATTTGGCAAAAGCAAGAGACACATCAGCAATCTGGCAGAGATGTTGTGAGGAAATGAACTTTTAAGGGGTTCATTCGCAGCTGGTTGGTGAGAGTGGGAATAAACCACTGTTTTCCTTCTGCTTCACATCCCGTGGCAGGGAGACACCGGAGCCGGGTTTGGTTCTGCATTTCAACACACGGGGTTTGCTCTGGAAACAATGGTCCCTGTGCCAGCCCTGCTGCCGCCAGGCCCTGCTGCTCGGGGACTGAGGCCTTTTCCTGCCCCACACATCTCCCAGAGGCAGGCAGTGGGCCCGGGAACAGCATTCCCGAAGCATCGGGGTCAGCCCTGTGTCTGATCCCGCAGCAGATCCCGGAACACCAGCTCCGGGTGGAAGCCTGGAGTGTCCCTGCCCTGCTGCCCTGAGCCGTGCCCAGGGTTCTCAGCTGCCTTTTCCACTTGGGGAACTTCCCACCCCTTCTCCTGCAGGCACTTCTGGATTCACCCTGCCCCCGCTGCACTGAACCAGATAAAACTCCCCGGGAATTAGAAAAATTTGCTTCCCACTGTGTGTATTGAATCTTAGATGCTGAAAATAAATAAATAAAGAAGCCCTCGAGTTTCCCTCTGAACTGCAGTGTAAATACTTCTTAAGAGTCAACCAAGTGGTTTGAAGAGCTTGTTTCACTTGTTCCATGCAAATATCAAGATTAACAGAGAGATTAATTATGTCCCATTTTTCTTCTTACAAAGGATACAGGCAGATTTAGAATAACAAAAATAAACCCTCTGGATTAATATTCATAACACAATGCTGAGCGCTACAAAAGCAACTCATTTTTTATGTAGAAAGGGGGAGAAAACAAACCGTCAAGAGTGCTCCAGAAGCATAAATACATATTAACGAAGGAAGTCTCACAGGATGCTCTTCCTCAGCCTGCTGCAGGAGGGCTGGGGGCTCAGGAGGGTGTGCAACATGTCATGGTCTGAGGGAATAAAGCCCAGCTCGAAGAGTCAGGCTCGAATTTTCATTTGGGTCATGTCAAAACTCTGCTCCTGTTTGAGTTTTCTGTTCCTCCTCACGAGAGCTGAAGTCTTTGGTTCAGGGTTTGCTCCGAGGCCTGGGTTGTGTCGGTTCCCAGCCAGGGCGGAGAATCCCGCTGGGAATGTCGGAGGAGCAAAGGAGGAAGTGTCACCATCCAGGGTGGAGAATCCCGCTGGGAATGTCGGAGGAGCAAAGGAGGAAGTGTCACCATCCAGGGTGGAGAATCCCGCTGGGAATGTCGGAGGAGCAAAGGAGGAAGTGTCACCATCCAGGGTGGAGAATCCCGCTGGGAATGTCGGAGGAGCAAAGGAGGAAGTGTCACCATCCCTGCCCTCCCACGCCAGGGACAAACACAGGCCCGGTTCTCAAACACTGCATGAGAAGAATTTAATGCTGCCTGAGGAAGGAACCGATCTCTCAGGGTACGGCCAACTCCAGGAGAGCTTTCTGACCGCTTTGAAGTTCTGACTTCACCCAAACCTGCACTCAGCCAAGAGCTGTGTGGTAAATACACAACTGAAACACATTTCCATGCTGACAACTGCTCTTCTGTGGCAGCAGTGCCAGGTCTTGGAGTTCTTTGACAAGCCTGGAATGATTTCATTCAGCACTTCCAGCTCCCCATCTATTTATGAATTTTATCAAGGAAATTTTGAAAAGACATTTGTTTAGACAAGCTTTTTGTTTCACCCTTCACTGGTAATCAGAAAAATCAAGGAGAAGTCAGCCCTTTGTGACATTTTGACTTCTTTTTTGGAGCACTTTAAGGTAACAGCCCATTTCATACATTGGATGCAACAGAGACAGCACTTAATACATATAATTATGCAGTTTGCAAATGTGACAGCTCTGATGTTGCCGCAATACAAGTCTATGCCGTTAAATTAGAATTATAATGACAGTAATTACACTAATTAGCCTTTTTTTTCCCAGTTTGTTACCAGCAAAGTTTTGCATATTTACGTGAGTAACAGCTACTTCTGCTTTCTCCTAAAATCCACCAGAACCAATTCGCGGGGAAGCTCATTTATCCCAGCTCTGTACGACACCAGCAACATCCACAGATGAGACTGCAGGTGCCAAAAGGGCAAGGCTTAAAATCCACGGAATGTTTTCCATAAATTATTTACATGCACAGTCTGCAAGTGTGATGCTCCAAAGTTTAGACAGGCACGGGGTGAGGTATTCAGGGTAAGGCACAGGCAGCAGCAGGATTTGGGTGTCAGGGCTGCTCTCAGCAACACAGGAGCAGGAGGAGCTTTCCCTGGCAAGGAAACGAGTTTTGGAGCAAGAGCTGTCCAGCAGAATGCTCTCAAATCCTATTGCCCTGCTGCCATATGGAAAACATAATGCCCTGCTGGCTCTGCGTGAAATAAATCCCAGCTACAGGCTGCAGTTCAGGATCCCGACAGCAGCTGGATGCTCGGCACACAGAGAGGTCTTCACAGCCTCAGACCTGCCTTCTTCTTAGCTTTGCTGCTGTGTTTGTCCAGGGAGGGTGTTACTGGAATTAAAGCAGGGCTTAAGTGTCCCCAGGATGTGCAGGGCAGCACCAGGGTCACCAGGACAGCAGGAGGGTCACCAGTCCCAGTACCAGGGTCACCAGTCCAGCAGGAGGGTCACCAGTACAGCACCAGGGTCACCAGTACCAGGGTCACCAGGACAGCACCAGGGTCACCAGTCCCAGTATGAGGGTCACCAGTCCAGCACCACGGTCACCAGTCCCAGCACCTTCACTGGTGTGGTGCTGACCACACCAAAGCCAGCGCTGTGCCCGTGTCCTGACTGCAGAGCTCCCACTTCCCAGGCCGTGACAAGCTGCCCCAGGGGAAGCCCCTTTCTCTGCCCGAAGCAGAGCTGCATCACCAAAACTGCCGCTGGCCTCAGGAACAGATTGTCCAGGACACGACTGAAGCTTCCCACAGCTCCTGCTGGAGCTCGGAGCAGGAACTCCCCGCCCAGGTGCCCTTTTTGCACAGCGGGGTTACAGAGGGGCTCAAAGGACAGAAAAAGCCATGAAATGGAGAGTTAAATTTAACAGGGATTGGGAAAGGTTTGACTCTGGTCCTTCTGGTGAAAGCCTTTAACCCACCCCTGTGAAAAGCACTCAGCTGGAGCCGGTGTGGCACCGACAGACCCTGAGCTGCCTCATTAGGAACCCAAGAGTTTTATTCCCGAAGGCAGCGAGCAGCTCCCCACACGCTCCAGGTGTTGGAACGTTCCCTTTGCATGCAACTCCCACGAGGGACTGACTAAATCTTAGCACAGGCACAAGGATCTCCTCAGAAAGAGTCTGGAAATGAGAGAAAACATGAGAACAGCCGTGGTTTGGGTTTCAAGTGAAACAGCAAAGAAACAACGCTACAGATTTCCCCCTATTCCAGAAAGATCACAAATAAGAAAAAAAAAGTTTGCACCAAATAACGTGCTTATCCTTGAAATTGTGTGGGAAAATTGGAAAAAGCCAAAAGTTGAGGTCTGGCTCATATTTTATACAACAGCCCTGATTATCCCAAGGTACTGCATACCCCGGAACATTCCGGTGGAGCCCGTGAGTGTCACACAGGCCCCATGAACAGCTGCTCTGTCTTTTTGATAACTCCATTACTTGAGTTCAGAGAAGGTTTATGGACTAGAAAGCCTCAGATATGGTCATGAATGTTTGATGCCTTCACACGCAGTGTTATGGCTGTAACTTCACTCCCCGTTGGAATTATGACATTCCGACAGCCTTTGGTCATTACAGGCCAAGGGGAGCAGCAGGAGCCTGCAAATTATGGACTTCCCACACTGCTGGATTATTTCTTTTGCATTGAAACTGGCGCTGACTCGTTCAGGGTGTTTTTTCAGAGATAAAAGTGTGGTGTTTGAAACTGCAAAGGTAACTACAGCTCTCCGTGTTCGTACAGGGCCTAAAGTCACGCCTGTGAGTGTGAGGTACCTTCAGATCTTGTACAATCTATTCACAGTGACTGAAGAAGGGGAAAATTCCACAAATGCACAGGATTACTTGGATACTGCAAGAAGTTTGCCATTCCTGCCTTTGTCCCACTGAAGAGAGCAGTGACTGTTTCACCATTTCAAACAGCCCAGAGCAGGCAGAGTTCATTTTCTGCCCTGCACACCCTGTCCTAGGGGCAGCAGCTCGCAAACATCATCAGCAACAAGGATTTAACAAAGGGAGAGCGGCCAAAGCAACTTCACTGCAAAAGCAAATTAAAATCCTGCTTGGAAGCTCCTTGGAAGCTTCACCTTCCTCCCAGAGCAGCCCCTGCTCGTGCATCCCACAGAGCCCTCAGCCCTGCCCGGCCCTGGCAGGGCCCAGCCCCGTGATCTCCAAGCCACTCCCGGGATATTTTTTATTTCAGCATCACCTGTGAAACGCTCCAGTCATTTTCTGTCATTATTTGTCACGGCAACGGCGGCCGAGGCTGCTGTGCCCTGGCCTCCCCTCAGCGTCCCCGGGAGCTGCTGCTCCTGGAACACGCGGGGGATGGATTTGGGCACCCCAGAGAGCCCCCAGCTGCCTCCCTGCGCTGCCCCTCAGCTGCGGCCACGGCCCGGCTGCTTTTCCTCCCCAGCAGCCCCAGCACCCAGCCACGCTTCTCCCCACTTCCGTCACCCCCCTTCCCACCGCGGTGCGGGGGCACCGGCTGGAGCCACGCTCCCACCCCCAGCCATTCCCGGGACAGGGACAGGGACAGGAGCAGGGGCAGGGGCAGGGGCAGGAGCAGGGGCAGGGGCAGGGGCAGGGCCCGGGGCAGGGGCAGGAGCAGGGGCAGGGGCAGGGGCAGGGCCCGGGGCAGGGGCAGGAGCAGGGGCAGGGGCAGGGGCAGGGCCCGGGGCAGGGGCAGGAGCAGGGGCAGGGGCAGGGGCAGGGCCCGGGGCAGGGGCAGGAGCAGGGGCAGGGGCAGGGGCAGGGCCCGGGGCAGGGGCAGGAGCAGGGGCAGGGGCAGGGGCAGGGCCCGGGGCAGGGGCAGGAGCAGGGGCAGGGGCAGGGGCAGGGCCCGGGGCAGGGGCAGGAGCAGGGGCAGGGGCAGGGGCAGGGCCCGGGGCAGGGGCAGGAGCAGGGGCAGGGGCAGGGGCAGGGCCCGGGGCAGGGGCAGGAGCAGGGGCAGGGATAGGGGCAGGAGGACTCCCCAATCCCCTCCCGTGGGGCTGCCTCAAGGATGCTCCTGTTGTGATCCCAGAATTAGATCGTGCTGTGTGGCCTAAGGGCAACTCGAGCAACTTTTGCTGTAATCCTTTTATTTTATCTTTCTTCTGAGGGATGAAAAGTTACCACAGCTCTTCATCTCTGCAGCTTCTTCAATCCTAATACCAGGCTGCATATTATTGGGAATTGTTGTAAACCCTCCGACACCGAGGTGCAGAAAACACCATTTGCATTTTATCTTTATTCAAGCATTTGTTGGTCATGGGTTTTAATCTCAACTGGTACTGAGGAACTTAATCAGATTAAACCAAACAAAAATAGGATTATCTGAGTGCTCATGGTCGCATCCAACCTCACAGATGGGCACAGTCAGCACGAGCAGTTAAAATAGACCCCAGAAACGATCACGAAAGCCAAAACAAACAGCAAAAACAAACAAAGCACCAAAGCCAAACCAAACCAAACACGTGGGAAAGTGCAGTCCTGGCTCTTCGATGAGACAAGACTAAGCACCAATTAATGCAATTGTTCCTTCTTGCCCCTAATTGTGCATTCCCCGAACTGATCCTCCCACAAGGGCCATTTTATTTATCCTTTAACAGCAGTAATTGTTTTTTCCCCCACGGGATTTAACTACATTTTACCTTTCTCTCAGTCACAGCAGCCCAGCTCCTGCTGTGCTGTTTCCAGCTGTTCTGCTTTGCCTATTCCATAGGAGACTGGGGAATTGGGTGGCAGAAACTCTGGGATTCTCTTATCAAGACAGTTGGATAGCGGAGTTGTGTTGATCTGCCGCGTGCAGAGCTTTAAGGGTTAAATGAATCTGGTGTCCATTGTAAGTAACAGCAGTTTAGCACCTCACTGCTGCTGATCCCATTTTCTAAAAGGGACTCCCGTAAACGGCATTTTTTCCAGCGCTGTGGGAGTCTTTTATGACTGCTGTAATGCAAATCGAGCAGTTACGGTCCCCACGAACCGATCTCTTCAGAGATTAAAGCCCCAGGGACAGAATTATCTCCTGATGAATTCACCCAAATGGATTTCGGGGACTCGGAGGATTCTGCTGGTGGTGTCTGTGTGTGCATGTGGCATTTTCCTCCGGCAGAATTTACATTAAGACAAATGAAGAATGAAAGAATAAACTCCGATTGTGGATATGATTGTGTCAGCATAAACATACTTTATAATTAGATTGCTATTACCACAGAGTAGGGGAAGAAGCAAACCAGAGTAAATCACTTTTATTCCAACCTCATTGCAGCCACCAAGGAGTTCAGAGCAGCATAAGTCTTTTCTAAAAAATATCCTCCCCCTTAGCAACATTATTATTCCAGTAAAATGTAAATGCAGACTAGGCCTTAGATAGCAATTAAACTGCACTTGACAGAGATGTTATTGTCTAAATCAAATAAATGTAACAGAACAAAAAGTAAAATGAGTAATGAAATAAGAAAAACCAGCAGCAGATATCTGTGCCCTGGTCAGATTGTCCAGTGAGCCAATGAAGAGGTGTGAGGGGAAATTATCATTACATAAATCAGTTAAGCAATTTCTTTGCTGAGAGAATGCTGCAGTTTGGTGAGAGGCTGTGAAATCCGAATGCACTGGGCGGATTCTTACTGTCCTTCACGTCACTTTGTGAATTACTGAGAACCTGCAAAGGGACCTCCCAAGGTCCCACCGACCACGTCCACTCCAGCGACACCCAGTTATCCCAAAAAGCGGAGGGAACTCTATTTCCTGCAGGAAATGTGGTGACTCGGAACACTGAGTGAGCTCCGGAAAGGAATCCGTCATCAGCTGATTGCTGGGACCAAACTGCTGCTGCTGTAAAGGAGTTTATTGGCACTGCCAACCCCTCAGCAACTCCCACTCTGCAAAGCACTGGAAGCAGTAGAACTCTGTGTCTGGACTCTGTGAATTCTCCCAGTGCTCCCCTCCAGCTTTCCCCACAAAATCTGATTGCTTTCTGCTTCTTGCTGCTCTTTTCCCCCCTTTCTGCCTGGTGGAACCGCTGGGTTCTTCAGAGCAAAGAGGGGGAGAAAGGGAGAGAGGGAGGCAGGGAAGAAAGGGAAGAGCATTAAAAGAGCCATGGAAAAGGATGTCAGGGAGATTTATGGGTCACACAGAGGCTGCAGGTGGTGAGGAGCTGCCGTGGCAGTAATTTATAGTCCCTGGCTGTGACAGACTCCCAGGCTGGGATGAAACAGGTGCCATTAAACAAGAGCAGGTTATGGGCTGCTGCTGTAAACTGGAGTCCTCTTCTCACAGCTGCTGCAACCCTCAGCTGGTCATTCCCTGGGGAATGAGCAGAGCTGGGGCATTTTCCAGGTTCACTCTGGGGCCCTTTGAGTCAGGATTCCTCTGATCGTTCGCTGCACTGCACGGGACTGTCTGAAGTGATGGAGGTGAGGCAAAATAAAGGGCAGAGTAAAGAATAAAGGGGGCTGCTGCTCTGCTGTCTCTGAGCAGGACCAGGAGCAGACTGGGATGAGCTCCCTTCGGGGCTAGGAGGGGAGAGGTTTCAGGTTTTAGTTCCAAACAAAGCTAGATACTCTAAGTGCCTTCCCCATGCATCTGAGACTGGAGTCCACATCTCTAAAACAAAAAAATATCCTGAAATAGAAGGGGCTTAAACCCCAGGAGCTGTAAACTGAAAATAAAGCCCATCTTGCTGCTCCCTTTGCCTTTCCTTTTCCAGCAGAGCCTGGTGAGTCCTGCCCTCCCTGCACAGCCCCTGCGCCGAGGCTGGGCCTGCTGGGAGCCAAATTAAACACAGCACCCTCCAAATCAGACTCTGGGGTCTGGTTTGGTCTTTGCTCCTCGGGATGCCCACACTTAGATGGGATTTGGATCAGCCTTTTCCTGGTAATCCGTGTTTCCCCCTTATTTCCAAAACACCTCTTTGAATTCCCTCCTCAAGTTCCTTCGAAGGAGGATTAGGGGGCCTGATAAGGCACAGCATCTAAAATAACACAGTCTGCAGATGGATTAGGAATCAGAGACATTCAATTGTCAGTAACCACAAAATCTTATTTCTCCTTCCTTCTTCATGTGGCCCCAAAGAATTCTGTAGTGGCCACAATAATTCATTACACATCTGACTTTCCTTTGTTTCCTTAATTATTCTTCCTGATAGTGATACAGTGGGGATGTTTGAAAATACGACTTTATCCAAGAGTAATTTTAAGGTGAGAAACGTTCTTCTTTTCCCTCTGTATTACAGCAAGACACAAATTGTGTCTGTCAGAGTGAATTTATCCAAGTGCTGTAGGCAGGTCTGGACTCGGGACGGGCTTAGAGCTGTGCTCAGCAGGGCTATGAGCTCTCAATCATCCTGATCCAGGTGATCCTGGACTCCTGGATCCCTTTTGGCACCAATGACCTCATCAGCAGGAGACGATCCCATCTCTTTGGTGTTCCCCACATTCCCAAGGGTGGATCCCAGCGAGGTTCATGCCTCCCAATAACCACTCCAGGTCAGGTGAGAGATGAGGACTTCTGGCACCTTTGGAGTCCCCTCTGTGCACGTAAGAGACCGACATCTCCTCCTGACTGCACGATGCGCACATGGAAGTGTCCGATGGGTGGGAAAAGTCACCCTGAAAATGTGAGCCCAGGCACTCCCAAATTTATTTTATTGCCAGGCTGTCCAAATCCTCACAGGATTTGAAAATCCCAAACCCATCCCTGGTGCTGCGTTCATCACCAGGAGCTCCCAAGGCTGCACCTGGAGGAGCACAAAGGGGATGGATGAGATGGAGGGAAGGGAAGGGAAGGGAAGAAGATGAATGGATGGATGGATGGAAGGATGGATGGAGGATGAATGGAAGGATGGATGGCTAGATAAATGGATAAATGGATAGATGGATGGAAGGATGGATGGATGATGAAGGGAAGGATGGATGGAGGATGAATGGAAGGATGGATGGCTAGATAAATGGATAAATGGATAGATGGATGGAAGGATGGATGGATGATGAAGGGAAGGATGGATGGAGGATGAATGGAAGGATGGATGGCTAGATAAATGGATAAATGGATAGATGGATGGAAGGATGGATGGATGATGAAGGGAAGGATGGATGGAGGATGAATGGAAGGATGGATGGCTAGATAAATGGATAAATGGATAGATGGATGGAAGGATGGATGGATGATGAAGGGAAGGATGGATGGAGGATGAATGGAAGGATGGATGGCTAGATAAATGGATAAATGGATAGATGGATGGAAGGATGGATGACTGAGGGCAGTCAGCTCCCAGCACCAGTGCCACATTTCTGGGGGTGGCTGGGGAGAGGCCACTGCACAGGAGCAGACAAATTCCTATTTATTAACATCTCCACTGGCACTAGCTGGAGCATTCCCTCATGGATATCACCCTGCACTTCCTGATTGGGACGGCTGCAAAAGAGGAAACCTTGGCAGCCAACTCAGCTCTGCTGGTTTTACTCCTTTACATGGGACGCTATGGAAATTCAGCCTTTTTTTGTTTTTCTTAATAAGTATTAAATGAAAAGCCTTGAATAAAATGTAAGAGAATAGTAGGAGAGCTATTACCACAATAAAGAATAATTAAAGTAGCTGAGAGCTCCTAGAATAGGTGCAAGAGGAAATTTTTACAGCAAAGAGGGACCTGCTCTCCAAAGGGGCTCCTCTCTTCCTGATCCTCCCTGGTGCTGACTGAACATTTCGGTGTGAATTCCTTGTAAAAAGGTTTGTTCTGCACAGCCTGGTGTTCGGTAATGAAATGAGAGCGAGAAGAAGAAATGATCTGCCATGTTGGTGGTGTGAGTCTGCCACCCCTCTTTGTTCTGGAGCTGGAATTCTGCTGGAGACCGGAGCTAAAATCTCTGGGTTCTATCCCAGCTCCAGCCTTTATTTTCCTGGAAGTCAGGGGGATTGTTTTCTCTCTGCCTCTTCTCCCCTCGTCTGTCCAGCCCATGAATATTCCGAGTGCCTGAGAGCAGAGGCTTCACCGTGCAGCTCCCGATGCAGGGGCTGCTTCAGCGTTCTGTAAAACAGCATTTCCTGAGGAGCTCCTGCTTCCATCTCAAAGTGAGAGGGCTCAGAGAGTTAAAAGAAGGCATTACAACAGTGGCGAGGGCTTGTGGTGAGCCAGTAAGAGGCCTGACTATGCTCCTGAGATCTCCTAATCACTTCCCCAGATTCTGGGGAGGAATGAGATGCTGCATTCATATTCAGGCACTCTCTCAAGCTTTACATTTGTCTTTCAATAAAGGCTGAATTTCAGAGCCTTCCACAACACGCAATTACAGAAAAACAGAGCTGAAGGGAATCTCTGGAGGTCGTGTGTTCAAAGGCAGCATCAGCCAGACTTGGCACTCCTCTCGTGTTTCTCTAATCTCTCCTTAAAAATCTCCAGTGGGAGAGAGATCCAACAGATTAAGCATTACTTGCTGGATATTGTATTCTGCTTTTTAACTACTCCAGCCATTAGAACACGATTCCTCAAGTTTTTATCTTTACCGGTTTCAGCTCCTTCTCTAATTAATATTTCACCAGTGGCTCCTCAGCGTTCAGCAGGAGAGGGGCCACAACTGCTGCTCCTGTCTCGTGCTTTCTCTGATAACTGAGGTGAGTGATGCCTGTATTTGCTCCCTTTGTTTTTCCTGTTCTTCTGCAGCAGAGCGGAGTGTTCGTGGTGCCAGTGCAGGAATTCAAACAGCACAATTAAAATTAAAATTCTTCCCCCGTGGAGAAGGCAATGCCCTGGCAGTACTTCCCTGGCTCCCAAGCAACCCATGGATCTGCCTGCATCCACAACAGCCACAGTCTGGATTAAAAATTATAAATTCTCTGCTTTAAATTGGGGCTGTGCAATACTCGATGGCTTGGTCAGGTCACTGATCACATCAGGTGCTCTTCCTAATCCCTGAAAGTCACGGGCCAGTCTTATCTCATTCTCTTCATCCTCCTCCCTGCATGTTCCTTGTGCCCTCCCTTTCCATCTCGCCCTTGCCAACCTGCACCTCTCTTGTCCCAGCTATAGGAACAACACCACCACAGAATCCCAAAGGTCTGAACTCTCCTCCAGCCCACTGCTGCTTTTGAAGACCCCGTGGCTTCAGCACAATTATTTTTTCTCTTCTGTGTGGAGTTTAACAAACAAGTCCTCCCCGTGTTCTTGTTGCTTCCTCTCAGATACCCGAGTGCAAGTCCCCAGTCACTGCAATTATCGGAGTATTCCTGGAGAAAATTGCAGGAGTCTCCATGAAAAGGGCTCCCTGCAGAAACTCACGCAGCCGGTGACCAATTCCTCTTTACATAAAAGGCACCTGGAGCAGTCAGGAGCTTAAAATAAGAGAAGGGAGAAGGAACAAACAGGATTTTGAGGAGCAGCAGGATGGTTTGCTGCGGTCAGGAACAGAGAGCCATGCTGAATTATCGTGGTAATTAGTCTTCATTATCAAACTGGAGCAAAGATGTTGTAGTGCCAAGGTTGATTAACGGGCTGGATGGACAGTTTGAGTTTGGGGTTTTTTAATCTGAGTGTTGCCCAGTTTAGACTAACACAAGTCTTGGGTCTGAATGTGCTGCAGGTCAGATCACGACAAATCCAACTCACAAACCAGGTGAACACTCCAGGACAAGAGTGGTAAATATTGGGGGAGCTGAAAGTCCTTAAGAACTGCACAAAGGACCTGCCATGAGCTGCTCAAACCAGAAAAATCCAGGGAAATTCCATTTTCGAGCCCTCATTAACAGGTGAGAGGAGCAAAGGACAAACTGCAGGGATTCCTCCAGGTTTGTACCTTCCACACCTGGGTGCACAGTCTGAGCTGGAGCCTTTGCGCTCTCTGTTCTCTGCGGCACCCACATTCCCCCTCCTGCTCCTGGAATTCCTGCAGCCTCTTCGGCTTCTCTCCTGGAAGTGTGACAGGCACAGAGCTGTGAAAGGGTTAATGAGCCCAGGCAAAGTTAACAAGGGATGGGCAATAAATGGCTCCAGCTGTGTATAATTAACTGTAATACTGTGAAGTAAATGACTTTTATTGGCAAGCATGTCATAACTTCATTAAAAGTCATATTTACAGCCCTCTCACATGGAATGAGTACTTGTGTAGTCTGCAATTTAATGAGCACTCATTTTCACCTTGTTTCAATTATTTTCCACCCACCCTTTGTCTCAGTGTGGGGAGCAGGAAGATAAAATACAATGGGAGTGTAATTAAGGCTGGCACAGATTCTTTCAGGAAATGTTTTTCTATTCCAGAACAATCACTTCTCCTGCTTACTACTAATAATACTTTAATGTTTAAAATACATAGTTTTCCTCAGTCCCTAAAGGATTCTTTAAAAAACATTATTAAAGAATGGCTGTGGGAGAGCTTTTCCCCAGCCCAGCACCCCCAGCTGCACACAAAAGCAAATTTGTATCACTTAGAAGTGGAAATTTGCAATTTAGCTTAATTACAAATAAAGGATTTTGACTTTGGGAAGAAGGGGGCTGCAGGTGCCTGACAGAGATCATCAGTGTCCCTTGGGACCTATTGAAGCTCCAGGATGAAAGGAGAGCCACGGGACATGAATTGTGGAAGTGACATGGACAAAACCAGGCGATAAACATCATTTATTTATGGGCACAAGAGCCACTGGGAGCAGCTCCCAGGAAGCCTTGGCCTGGCAGTGTTGGTTTCCCTGTGCTCCACCAGGGAACTTTTCCCACCCATTTCCCTTCCCGAGGCCTGGCGGTTGTGCACAGCCTCATTTCCTAATGAAGAGGCTCCGCTGCATGTTCTACATCCTGGGTAACGCTGCTGATGGGGGATGCAGTAATTGAAGGCAGCAATGATTAATTCCTGAGATAAAATCCGTCCTCAGAACAATTGATTTCACTGCCAGAAGTGCACAAACTTCCCGATGGCAACACTTTCATGTAATTATTGTTATTAGTTTAAGCTTGTTTGGGGGAGGGAGGAGACAAAAAAAAAATCAATTACTTTGTATTTATCACTAATCTGTTATGATCACTTTAATACAGAGGAGTTATAACTCAGGGCATGGTTTTCCTAATTCACGAGCTATTGGAAAAGTTTACAGAAACGGTGAGGGCTGAAGGAGCTGGACGTTGTGGGAGGTGATTAGAGCTATTGGGCTGTGGGAATATTCATTTTTAGTGCCCTGACGTTCTCAAATCAATGATGGACAAGGCTGGGGCCACAGCCTGGGCCTTTGAGCTCCGTGTGTGTCCAGAACTGCAATTATTGTGCTCTTGTTCTGCTTCCTGCACTTGCTGGAGGCATGTGGAAGCCTCATTTCTGCAAAGGCCTGAGAGTCAGGATTCTGTCATTCAGCCAGTGAAAAGTAAACTGCTGAAACCGCTGTCTGCTGGCCAGCTTTGCCGAACGGGCTCTGCCAAAGGAGTCGAATTGCTGGGAGAGGTGACATCCATTCCGTTTGAATGCTGTTGGTGAGAGCCGAAGGACGTCACTCGCTGCGCCGGTGCTGGGAAATCTCCCGTTCTGCGCGGCTCATTGGTGCCACCGTGCCAGAGGTGCCAGCCTGCCCGGGAAGGCCCCGCTGCGGGCAGCCTGCCGGTGACACGGAGCGCGCTGTGATGCCGGCCGGTGAGAGGGCCGGTCCTGTTCCTGCTCTGTGGCACCTGCAGCGGGTGCCCCAGCAGGGCAGCGCATCCCGCTTGCTTTTAGGGCTGGGGTTCAGCAGCGCGTCCAGGGCCACCCTCCCAGCCCTGTCAGGCACCTGCAGCCCCCGCTCCTGCTCTGACTGCAGGGGTGCCCCTCCCTGAATGATAGGGGTGTGTTACGATAATGACAGGACGGGAGATGCACCCCAAGGGCTGAAGGAATGCACAGAAATGAATCCTGCTCTCAGGGCCGTGAGATCAGGAGCACGGCTAAGGCTGCTGCCCTTAGTCCTGAATTTCCCCGGCAATGAAGATGAATCCCTTTTTATTGTGTGGATGAAATAACAACACGACCATAAAGCATAAGAGAACAAGGAGAAGTTGACAAAGTATGTCTTTGATTAATTGCCGTAATAGATTGCAGGTTGCTGACTGAGGACATTTTTTCAGGGCTCATTTTTCAGTCTTTAAAATTTTAATGCACAAAGGGAAGACAGAGCAAGTCCAGCCAGTGAAAGGCTGTGCACAATTCACTGCGTGGGAGTCATCCAGCAAAGCAGCCTGGAGGACAGCTGTGACCTGGAGAGCAGAGGGCCAGGGATGGCCCAGGGCTGAGCACTGAGCTCTCAGACCCACCTGCAGCTCCTGGCCTGCCCTGGGGCACCTGTGGCTGCACCTAAATAAAGTCACACCTGAGCTGGGAGTGCTTGAAAAAGCAAGATCCATTCTTCATCTTCTTATTCAGTCGCCATCCAATGAAATTCTGTTTGTCTTTGGAAGTCTAAGAAGCAGTAAATTATTGGGAACCTACGAATTAAACTGAAGGCTGGGGAAATGGAATTCCAGTTCTGCAAACCCACGCACAGGATTTTCCAAAGAGCTCCTTCGCTTCTGGCTCCAACGGGGAACGTGACACCTCAGAATCCGTAATGTCACACCTGAGAATGTGACCCAGAGTGCCTTCACCTGTCAGAGGATCCGTGCTGCAGACAGGGCTGAACCCGCGGTACCCTGCCTCCCCCAGCCAGCTCAGCTAATTAGAGGAAACCGTCAGTCATTAACTAAGTGTGGGTTGCTGCTCAGGCAGGATGTGGCGCGTGCATTCCCAAGGGAATCAGGAACGGGTCCCCAGGAGGGAGTTTCTCTGCTGAACTCTGCAGAGCCTGCTCCAAACGGAGCCTCCTGGACCTGTAGACTCCAAAATGAGTAAAGAAAACGAAACCTGCTGAGCGCTGTCACATCAGAACCAGCTCAGCTCCCCGAATCCTTCCCTGGAGAGTCTGGAATTAAAGCACATTTCCCCCCTCCAGGTGCCAATCCTGCAGTTTAAAGTGGGTCATCACCTGCCTTGTTAAACAAAACTCCTCCTGCTCCGGAAGGGAGGCAGAGATGGAAAAGGAGAATGCAGGGATAGACTGAGGTGCAAAAAAAGTGCCCCAAAGTGCCCTTCTGACCTTGCTGGAGCTCCAGAGACATCCCCACATCCTGCCACATTGGACTGACTCTTTACTGTAGCGTTTGTACTTAACTATCTCACTTTTGATTATGGATCAGGGAGATGATGAACAAAACGAGGGCTCGGTTTGTGCAATAAAACAGCCCTGGAAGGGGAATCTGCCCTGGGATTCAGCAGAGGATAAAGCAGGGCTGAATTCTCAGGCTTCCCTACTCTGGTCTTGTCCTGAGAAGTGGCTCTATCTTTGGGGCTTCCCAATAAATTTTCACTTTCGAAATGGAAAATGGTCTCCAGCTCGGGCATTTGTTACTTTAGATATGCTTCACAAATTTTCTTTGCATCCAGGGCAGTTGCAAATTGGATTAAAACCTCTTATTATGTCCCCATGTTACAGCATTAGGCATGCTTAGCTTCCACTGGGAAGGAGGATGAGGGAAGCAGAATGAAATCTCTTGAATTCTCTCTGAAATTCATCAATGTGGATGTTCCAGATCCAGCCATCCCTGTAAAAAGACACCGAAATTCCCCGGCCAGTGCAGGGTGTTAAAAGCTCAGCTGCCTTTCCACGCATATCAGCTCTTCCATGAGCCTCAGCTGTTTCCAATAACTTTACCATTATCGGTGCTGTTAGAGCATCTGAAATGCTTAAGGGGGATTCTACAAATTCAGCTCAACAGAATGGAAAAGGCTTCATTTGCTTTGGCTTTTTGGAAAGCCAGACTTTGCTTTCCATCCACTCTTTGTCCATGGAATATCCGTGCTTATGTGAGGAGTGGCACAAGTGCAATTCCCTATGCAAAGTGTCCACACACGTGAAGCCCCAAGCCAAGAACTGGTGAATTCTCCCTTCTGCATCACCGTTCCTGCAGTTTTTCCATAATTTATCCCCATGTTTAGCCACATGAAAGAATCCCTGGTTTGACTTTTACACGATGACACATTGCTGTTGTATTCAAATTGCCAGCACTCTCTGTGAGAGCATTTCTGCAGCACATCTTTAGACATTTCATCATTACTCTTCATTTAAAATGTCAACTTTGTTCTGACAAATCTTGTGTGCCTGGTTTGAAAAGCTTTACAAGTGTCAGGAGGCTGCAGCTTTTGTCTCCTACGACAGCAAGCATGAAAGGTTCTTTTTTGTGGAGTGACTGGATTGAGCTGGAACTGCAAATTTGGGGTTGTTTCTGTACATCAGGATGGCTCGGAAGCAGAGCGTGGGGAGGAGGGTTCTGCTGCAGTCAGGGTGATGAGGTTCAGCTGCGGCAGCAGCCTCAGGGGTTGTTCTGTCCCTAATGGCTCACCTGGTGCCCGGTGCTTTGCTTTGCTGCCCAGCCCGCACCTGCAGAGCCCTGCCCTCAGGGAGCGGGACAGGAGCGAACGGGGACTGCTCTGCTCCGGGATTCTCCAGGTACGTGAGAAAGGAAAGGAAGCACCAAACCCTGGCAGGGAGCTGTTGCAGTGACCCAGACTGTCTTGGGTGATTCAGAATGGGTTCATTTCACTGCACCAGACTCTGCGTCAGAGGATAGGTTCAAAGGAGAGTCCACAGCATAAAAATTCTTAACCCCTGAGGTCACCTGTGCCTGCCTCCTCTCTTTGTTTCAGCGATTCAGGCCTCTCACAGGACAGTGTGTTTTAATATTATCTTGAGCTGTACTTCCATTTGTGACTTAGGCTGAGTTCCTCCCCTGAGATGTTTCTGTTAGTTCTTTGTCACACGTGTCACCTTTGGATTGGCTATCTCTGTTATACCTCTCTCACTTTGTAACCCTATAAAAACATGGAACCAAAGAGTTAAGGGGTCTTTCTGTGAGCTCCCCTTCAAGAAAATAAACTTGGATTAAAGCTACAGAAATTCCAACTCTTTCCTCCTTGTCTTTGCTCCTGCCGAACTAAAGCCCAGAGACTGCTTGTTGCAAACGGCTTCGGGCCAGAAGTGCCCCTGTGTGGAGCAGAGCCGCTCTCCTGTGAGGGTGGCTGCCTGGATCGACAGGCGAAGGCAGAGCAGAGCAGCAGGCAGTGCGGCAGGGAGGGAGTTCTGGGCACACAAATCCCAGTGTTTGGCTCCGTGGGTTTGCGTTTTCTCCTCCAGCACCAGGCTGCGGCTGGAGCCAGCAGTGGCCTCGTGGGCTCCTCACTGAGCTGGTGCAACCTGGCAAAATCCTGGAATTCACATTCCAGCCCACCCCGAGGCAATGAAGGCTCTGTGTCAGAGCTGCTTACTGGGCTGTGGGGAGCTGGGGGTGAAAATCTCCCCCAGGACAGGGAGGGAACAGCCAGGGAAGGTTCCCCTGGGACGGAGGTGACACCAAGGGTGCCAGGGCAGGGCTGAGCTCCCTCCACAGCCACCAGCAGCTGCTTCTGTCCTGTTCAGTGCTCTGGGCACCCTTCCTGGGGTGCAGGGTGACTGAGTGGTCCCAGCTGGAGCTGGAGTGGTACCAGGGAGGGACCCAGGGACCCCACCCTCCACAGCCCATCCCCGGCTCAAACCCTTCCCTGGGCAGATGCAGACAAAGATCTGCGTGAAAGCCGTGGTAACTTTAAAAACTGTCTCAAATGCAAAGCCTCTCCTCCCCTGCTCTCCCCACGGACCTGCATTTCCAACAGGGAGGCTGCTGTAGACAGCAAGAGCTTCCTGAGAGAAACAAATCAAAATAAAAAGCGATTTGAAAATCAGCGCCATTTCCTCAGTTTTTCTGGTGTGTCCTGGTTGCTGGCCCTCAAGGGAGAGCTGTACTTTCTGATCTGTGCAAATACAAAATTCATATTTGTCTGAGCTATTATGTGCAAAATAATGGGTAATCCCTCAGGCTGGAGTGAAAAGCCAAGTCAAATATTCCAGGAGACCTTTCAATTTTGAAAGGTTTCAGAAATAAGCACAACACAAACATATAAAGGGATCCAATTATGTGTAAACAAACTGTTCTTGCAGCCTCCTCCTCAGAAAACACAATTAGATTGCCAACAAGATTGCTTTTGGATTACCTGGATTAGGCCTTGCATTCAGAGGCTTAGGAAGTACCTGGAATTTCATTTCTTCCTGCATCCTCCAGTTGTAGAACTCGGTTACTCGGGGCTGGAGGGTGCCTCCTGTGCTGAGGTGCTGCTGCTGCTGGGTCTCAGGTGTGGGCATTGCTGGGAGCAGATAAAATGTGGCTCCTGCTGATAAGGAAACGGTTAATCCAGCTCTGACAAAGAGCAGGGAATGCTCAGCTTCCTGAGCAACCTGAAAGTTAATTAAAAGAGCACCACAGACATAGAGAAATACAGAATTGAAACTGTCCCCTTATGATAAAGCACTGAACTCACCAGCTCTGCCACGGGGAGAGGGAGATGCAGCTCATTTTCTTTGCACAGGCAGTGCCTGGATGCAGAGAAATCCCAGAGTAAGCGGTTTGGCTGGAGCCTTTCTCCATCAGCACTCACCAGGACCAAACTCTGCCTCAAAACCTCATGGATCCTCACGGATCTGTCGATAAAATCTGTCTGGACTTCACCATAAGCGTTAAGAACAGGTCTGCAGGATTGCTTTGACCTGGCCCTGCCAAGGAATTCTCTGCTCCCAGGTGGGGACAAAGTAGGGGCTGAGCTGATTCTGCCCCATTTGGCCTGGGCACAGGCTGGTCTCCCGTTTTATTCTCCTTATTTTGGCTTCCTCACAAAAGGCTCTTTGTGCAGCTAAGAGGGAATGTGATGAGTTCAGAATCACAGGCCGGGGTGACTGATGTTGGGGAATTAAGAAGAAAAAAATTACAAGGAAAAAAAATGACCTTTTCTTACAGGGACAGTGAAAATGAAGGTTGATTTTAATTCCTGTATTTGTCCTCTTGGTATTGTCCTAAGGACTACCCTGCCCACAGTGAAGCTAAGAATAGAAGTGGGAGGTGTGGGCTTGAGGAATAAGGCAGTAAATCAGAATTTTAATGCTATTAAAATCTATTGATTGTGTTGATTAATTATTGCTGGTGCTGATGGGAAGGCCAGACCCTCTAAGCCAGTTTAATTATTTTCCAGTTAATGTTAATCTCAGTTAATGAAAACTCTCCAAGCCAGAAAAGAGATGACACAAGGAATGACTGTTATTCATGAGAGACTCTCTTAATCTATAAAACATCAAAGGCGTCATTGCAAGTATCTTTGCTTTGCTTGTATTTTATTTTTTAAATGATCCAAACACTTTGTTCTCAGGCGCCTGATGAGTCAGGGTGTGACAGTTCAGGGAAGATCTGAACAGGAGCTGATGTAGCCTCCTGGGGAACCGGAGCTCAGTGGCTCAGGTGGCCCTGGACAGGGGGTTTGGGTAATTAGTGACCTGGGGTTCATTAGGGGTGGCTGCACAACCCCTCTGCCAGGAGAAGGGACTGGGCACTGCCCACGCTGGAGTGCTCGGGGAAGGGAGGGATGGAGGAGCTGGGAATTGCAGCAGGATCTGCAGGAAAGCTCTGAAGCTGCCACAGTTCTGGTTTTGAATCTTTTCTGGCTTTTATGAGAACCTTCAGCAGACTCTACTGCATTTTATTTTTGACATGGAGGCTGCTCTGTTTGTGCAGCACCATCTCAGCGAGAACAGCTGGCTTAGAAACTTGTCTTTGGGAAAAAACACCCTTAAAATCAGGCTGGTGTGGAGCACTCCGGGCAGATCTGTCGTCCGCTCCTCAGCCCCGCTGACAGGTGAGCTGTGCAGCGGGGCTCCGCAGCGTTCAGCCCTACTGCAGAGCAGCTGCCGGGCAGCATCGCTCAGGGAGCCCAGGCAGGCTCCACCGGCAGCGATTTATGGGCAGCCGCCCTGGCAGAGCTGCACTGGGAGGCCGTTAATCCTGGACGTGCACCAGGCCCACCTCTGCTCTACGTATTTTGCTGAAGTTCAGCTCTCCGCCCCTCTCATGTCGTCTCCGTGCGCGGGATTTGTTCTGTGCTTCCCTTACCAGCTCCAAGGGGATCAGGCTGATGCATTCCAGCATTTCCCCTTCAGTTCACCAGTCCTGGCCTGTCCAGGTTTAGTTGGTCCCTAAATCCCGCAGTAGCAGTGGCGTCCCCAGAAGGTAACCGGAGTTCTGCTCTTGCTCTATCTCATTTCCTTGTCAACCCCGCCTAAAAATCGTGTGGCCCTTCTGCAGCTGTACCATGCCAGGGAATACCTGTGGTGATTCTTTCATCTCTGAAATTACTGACTCTTGCCTGCTTGAAGGAGCCACCACCCTGTCGTGCTCCTCTCTGGTTGTTTGCTTACCCTGGGTGACTCTCGATTTTCTGGCAGCTCTGTTTCTGCCTTGCAAACCCTGGGTGACAAGGACTAGCTGCCCTTCCCGGCCGTGTGGAGATCTAGAGCTAAAAACTGTCAGTATTCCAATGGTCTCCACTTGCAGGAGACTCCTGCTGCAGTTAATAACGTGAACCTCCTCTGCACAGTCCCTGAACTGAGGAAGGTGTCTCCTTTCTGCACTGCAAATAATGGTTTAAAATAGCTCAGTGAGCAATTTCCCAGAGATTATCTTGGGTACAACAGCACTGAGTCACCCAGCCATGAGCCAAACCCCTTCCTTGTCCCCCCTCAGCCCAGGTGAGGAGGAGGATGAAGACCCTGGCTGGGCGATGGCAGCGCTCTGGGTTTAACTGGCTGAGGGAATGAGCAAAAACATTGAAAAACTTCCCTTGCTTGGTCATGTGAATGAGAACTGGATTGCTGAAAAGCTGTAGCTGCTCACTGCATTCTCCCCTTGATAACAGAGTTTTCCTGCGTTGTCTGTTTGGATTGTAAATTTTCCTGGATTATCAATTTGGATGTGAGTTCTGTGGCTCAGGTTCTGTTTTACACTGCTCTTTACCAGAGAACATTGTTTGAGTTCCCTGACTGGCTGTAATAAACACATCTGGACGTGTTTTGGATGTACATCCAAATATTACCGAGATGCAGCACTGAACTGAGTCGTCTTGACCAGAGCAAGGAATCAAAAATAACCAGAAATAACTTCACAATGTTAAAGTTTTGATGAAGACTTGCCCTGAGTTTTGCTGGAGGTGTCACCCAGTCAGTGCCTGGCTCTGAGCCGTGTCCCCACCCCTGACTGAGTGCCAACACTCAGAGCTGGAGTTCAACACCCTGAGCTCCAGCTGATCTCAGGGATGATTTTATCCCATCCATCTCCTGGCAAACCCCTCTCCTTTGCAGAAATGCATTAAACTATCAGATCTTTCTCATTATGGATTTCTCATCGGGCTTTTAGCTCCAAATGAGCTCTGAGGCCAAGCAAATCTCCGATGGAGCTGCAATTCCTTCCCTGCATGAAATGAAAAGTGCTTCTCCTGTGCTCCAGAGTGAGGCCAGGCCTGGCTTGGGGCAGCTCAGCAGCACGAGGCAGGGATTGCTCGGGCTGGGATGGAAAACCTCAGCTCGCTAAACCACAGCTGGGCTCAGGCCCTGCAGCAGGGCTGCTGTGCTGAAAACACAGCGACTACAGCACATTTCATGTTCACCTTCTCCTCTTCCTCCCCAGAATCACCCGGTGGGGAATTCTCCAGTGTTTCTGGCAGGCTGAAACTCTCACTGAGTAATTACCAGGATGTTCCACCAAAGGAGACATGAATCTTCTCTGAGCAGTTCCTGGCATTCCTGTGATTCTGGGAGGATTTAAAAGGTAAGAAGTCTCAAATTAGCTGTGCAGATTGATTTTGGGTCCACTTTATTTATCTGCTCTGGCATCAGCTTTATTCCCCAAAACAAGAGCTATTCCTAAATTTGCACCGGTGGATTTGCCATTTTGGAGAAGCAGCAAGGGAAAGGTGCTGGAGGGAGCTTGGTGTGGTGTGATGCCATCAGAACAAAGGCGTAAAGGTAGAAATTGTAGCCAACTTGTTAACAACTTGAGCAAAAATCGCTCTGTTGGAGGAATCAGGTACCTCTGAGCTGTTTCCTCCCCTCCTGGGGCTCAGGTCTTTGTGTTTTAAAGACAGTTTTTCTTAAAACTAAAAGCAGAAATGAAAGTAAGTGCAATGGAGGTTTTCCCTTCTGGAACCTGCTGAAAAGATTGATGAAATGACAGCTCCTTTAGCAAAACAGCAACTCCACATGTCAGGAACCACCAGCCATCCACGGGGCACAGCAGCGAGGCTGAGGCATTTTAAACACACACCCAGCTGGTTTGTCAGGGACAAATGGGGCTTGTCACAGCCTCCAAACAGTTTTAGGGAGAACATTCATGATGTTAATGATCTCTGGTCCCAGCAGGAGGGAGAAGTTGGAGTCTCCCTCCAAGAAAGCACAGAGCAACTTGAAGTTGTTTTGTTCTTGAGATTGCAGGGGTTTCAAAAAACATCCAATGTAGGCAATTGCTCAGTTTGGAAATGTGGAATCCTTGGTGGTCGTTGTGCCGTGGGTCATGGAGAGGTGTCAGCATGTGCAGAACTGACTCGATATCAGATCCCAAAACCTCCCCAGCTCCTCCCTGAGCAGCCACAGAAGGGAGGGGGGCCTTGGCACCGCTCTGGATTCCAGGCTGGCGTGGGGAATCTGGGGCTTTGCACCTGTCCAGGTGTGGGTTTGGATCTCCAGAGCTGAACCAGCTCTCAGCTGTGTGTCTCTGGGTGTGTTTGAGTGTGAGGACAAGGGACAAGGCAGGGGAGCTGCTGTGAACTCCGTGGAATTGCGTTCAGCCTGTCTGCGTGCAGGTTTCTGCCAAGTTCTTTGCAGGAAATGCGTGGTTTTCCCTTATTTGGGTAATTGTCAAGGAAAAAGCATTGTTGTAATGGATTCCTGGAGGTATGGCAGTTCAGTCATGGTGACTGTGTGAGGGAGGGGAAATCAAAGTGTATTTTATTTGTTTTGAGCTTTCATGACAAGTTGTGTTCTGGCTGTTGAGGAATATTAAGGAAAGAGCTGTCCCTAAGTGGAGGGATGTCCCTGCAGGGTTTGGAGATGAACACTCTCCGTGTACCTGAGATTCCTGCAGGAGCACCCCAACCCCTTTCCAAAGGAAATGTTTCATACACTGCTGCCCCTGAAAGTGTCCAGCGCATCCCTGGGACGTGCCGAGGTCCAAACCCTCCTGAAGCCATGTGAAGCTCTGTGCTGATCACAGAGGACTTTGAGCCAGACCCCGGAATTCAAATGGAGAGAGAAGAAGTAAGGGCAGAGGATTTGCGCGCTCCTGAGGAGCAAAGCGGGAAGGAGCCCAAGTGATCAGATTTTAAACCCAGGCTCCATCCCCACCCATCCCATCCAAGGAACTGCTCCTGCTCAGGGACAGCAATACTTACAGCTCCACAGTGAGAACAAATGATAAGTGCCCTTCCCAAAGGAGCCAAAATCCATCTCTGCCCATGACAAGCAGTTAACAATATGGATGGGATCTGCCTGGGCTTTTATCTTGATTTAAATTTGTTTTCCATTTACCAGGCTCCACTGCAGGAGAGCAATATTGAAATGTGCAGGAACCACAAGACACAAATTTTATTACCCCCTCTCTGCTACTCCCACTGTAGAGAGAGAGAGAAGTTTATGAGTGAAAAACATCCCAGGCTATTTAGTCACCTCCAATATTTGCAGTCGAGACTGGAAGGAATAATTGATTTTCTAATAATAGAGAGAATTCTTGGCTGGAGGCTCAGTGTTGTGTTGTAGAACTCCTTAAAAAACACATTCCCATTCCTGCAGCTCCCAGGCCCCTTCGCCTGGAGCACGGGGCTTTATCTTCCCAAACACAAACAATTCCTGTCCTTCGGAGGGGTTCCCTGTCCTGGTCAAAGCCGGCAGCTGGGAGAAGGAGCCCTCTGCCTTTTGCTGGCTGATTTCTGTGCCTGGGCCACGGCCTGCAAAGGTGCTTTTATTGGGAATTATTGGTATTCATGCAGGAAAAGCATCCGTGGCACGTGTGAGAGGAGCCAGCTCAGCCCAGCCCCACGGTGTTCAAACAGATTTGGAAAGGGCTTCATCTGAATTTCAGAGGGCTCTGGCTCCAGTCTGCTGTGAACTGCATCAGAAATGCAGGCTGGGTCAGGAATGTTTACAGTTTTTTCTAATGTTTATATTGAATTTGTACACGTTCCCTGTCAGTTTGGCGGCTGGGAATGCCCAGCGTTGTTCAATTCACTGAGCAGAGTTATCACACTGAGCCTCTGAGTGATCAAAAGGGGAAAACACACGGTAATAATGTCCTGTGGTTATTTTGAGCTTCTAATTACAAAATAGAGTCTGGACAGTTTGATTCAGGGTTTGCTCCTGAGAAGGTCGTTTGGCTCAGAATGGGAATTTCTGGTTTCCAGCCTTGCGGATAACGAGGTCTGGGGCTCTCCCTGTGTTCAGCAGTGCCTGGGACTGCAGGAGAAGGGAACGTTGTCCTTGCAGGTGCACCCAGAGGAGCTGCAGTCACTTGTAGCGGCTTGGAGGAACCTCCCCGGAGCTCCAGGGTGTCCATCCGTGTTTCCCCGTCCTTGCCACAATCCCAAGGGATCCCCCCAGCGTTCCTGCTGCAGGATCGGTGCTGAGCTGGTCTCTGTTCCCTGCTCAAACCCAGCCTGAGCTCTGCTGGCAGCTCCGTGCAGCTCTGCCACCGCTCCCTCTGCACTTCCCCCTGCAAAGAGATTGAGAAGGGGCTGCTTTTATAGCTTAGAGTTTTATATTCCCAGCCAGATTCCTGCATTCTGCAGGATCCAATGAATTCCACCACATCACAACTGAATTCCACCACATCACAATTGAACTTCACCACGTCACAACTGAATTTCACCACATCACAACTAAATTTCACCACATCACAATTGAACTTCACCACGTCACAATTGAACTTCACCACGTCACAACTGAATTCCACATCACAATTGAACTTCACCACGTCACAACTGAATTTCACACAACACCACTAAAATCCACCACGGCCCAACTGAATTTCACCACATCACAAACGCATTTGGCAGAGGACGTGCAAAAAGTCACACTGGCTCTTCCTGAAAGGTCTCCCTGCACATCACCAATATTGCAAAGAGAGCTTTTGGAAGGCAAATCATGTGGCAATTTTAAGTCTTTTTTTGTTTTGTTTTCCTTATGGGAAAAGTGGAGGGGAGCACCTGGATGTGAGCAGGAAGGTGTGAGCAGAAACATGAATGGAAATCAGAAGGAAGGAGTTGTCGGGCAGCCCCAAGGGCTCTGTCTCCAACGAAAACCTCCTCAGCACTGACAGGGCTGAAACTTTGACAGATCCCAGAGTGGAATTGAAAATCTTCCAACAAAACAAAATAGATGAAAAAGTAGAGTAAGAATGACAAAACATTTTTTCTTGATTTTCTTCGCTACTTTCCCCGAGCCTGATTTCCAAAGAGCTCTGTTGACATAAGTGCAGCAGCTGGAGATGAGAGGGTTTTAAATCAACCTTCAGAGATGTACAGTTTATACCGGTAAAATAATTATTCTTCAAAGATTCCTGAAAAATAGTGTTTAAGGTGTTTAATCATTAAAAACCTGATGTCCTTGAGTGTAAGTCAGATGAAAGAACTACCAGGGACCTTAATGCAGTGCAATGATAAACATAAAGGCAGCAATAATGATCAGCCCGAGGTGATTACGCTCTCTAATTAGAGCACATGTATCATTTAGGCCTGTTAATCTCTGTCTGTCTGAGGCACTTTGGGCACGCTCTCCCGTATCCATGTCAGCTGCTTTGATCGCGGCATGGAGCAGGAGGAACTGCTCCCCGTGTTCGGAGCCTCCCAGCTCTGAGGTTCCCTCTGGGATTACGGAGTGGGCTCGGCCCCGCTCCCCGTGGTTCTGTTCTGAGTATTTGCACCTCGGGGCAGAGGAGAGCTGTGTGAGGGCAGGAGTGCCCCAGGGCCCCGCTCTGCAGCAGCCCGGCTGCACAGAGAGCCCAGCACGGGCCGTGGGGCTGCCATCCCAGCTGCAGGGTCTCAGTTAACCGACTTCCACCTCCTGGCGCTGGCCGCGGGTCTGGGACGGGGATCTTGGTTCCGAGGCTGAAGTATTGAGGAAAAAAATGAAATAAAACTCCGTGGTGCCTTCCTCTCCCCTGCAGGTGTCCTGTGCCGAAAGCAGCAGGAGGCACCTGCTGTGTGATGTGTCTGTGCTGTCCCTGCTCGGCCACGGAGGGTCTGCAGGGCCCGGACACATTGTGGGGGCGGCAGCACAGGGAATGGCTGGGGGCTCTGCACGCCCGGTACACATCGTGAGGTCTGCAGCACAGGGAAGGGCTGGGGGGTCTGCAGGGCCCGGACACATTGTGGGGGCGGCAGCACAGGGAATGGCTGGGGGCTCTGCACGCCCGGTACACATCGTGAGGTCTGCAGCACAGGGAAGGGCTGGGGGGTCTGCAGGGCCCGGACACATTGTGGGGGCGGCAGCACAGGGAATGGCTGGGGGCTCTGCACGCCCGGTACACATCGTGAGGTCTGCAGCACAGGGAAGGGCTGGGGGGTCTGCAGGGCCCGGACACATTGTGGGGTCTGCCGCACAGGGAATGGCTGTGGGGTCTGCCGGGCCCAGGACAGATCTGTGGGGTTTGCAGGGCCCAGACATATCTGTGGGGTTTGCAGGCCCAGGACAGATCCGTGGGGTCTGCAGGGCCCAGGACAGATCCATGGGGTTTGCAGGCCCGGGACAGATCCGTGGGGTCTGTGGGAGGGTGCAGTCTCAGGGGCTGTGCAGCTTTGTCACTTCCTAAGCTGTTTTTCGGCCAGGTGGGGTCGGAGAGGAGCAGAGGGAAATAACAAGAGGTTCCAATCAGTTCCATGGCCCCGGTTCTGAGACTCTGATGCACACGCGGGTCGAAATCCCACTCCTGATGTGAGTGCCCCCCTGCTCTCTCCCGCTGCAGCCTGGGAGGATGAGGCTCGTTCTGCTAATTCTGATTGCTGAGAGGTTTCGATGGGAGCCGTTGACTCTGAACTGGAGATGCTCGAGCTCAGACTCATCTTCATCTGCAGGAGATTGTGTTAAACACAAAGGAGCTGATGGCTGTGGGCCCTGGCCATCCTGCTCCCTCTGCAGCTCCTCCTCTCCCCTTTCCCACGAGGGCCGAGGGCTGTGCCTGAAGAAGGATTTACCTCATTCCAGGTGCGGGTTGAACCACAGCTTTCTTTGCTAGCTCCCAAATGGAGGAAAATCCTCCCTGGTGCCTTGCTGAGATGAATTCCCCACAAAGCTTCTGTGCCCAGCTGGCAGACAAGGGCCCCAGCTCGGTGGGGAATCCACCCCTGAGCAGGGACTGCAGAACGGTTCCTCTGCCACGGGTCCTTTCTCCCAGCAGTGGTTTTTGTGCTCTCATCAGGCACGAGAGGCCCCATAAGGTGCACCAGGACTTTGAGATCAGCGTGACTGAGATAATCAGACTGGCTGCTGGAGGGGGCTGAGAGAATTCTTCATTAATTTCAAGTGTCCCTCAGTAATGAATGCTGTCGGTGAGAGGCTTCGAAGGCCAGCAGCAGGCAGGTCTTGGAGCCCACGGGAGGTGTCTGGAATCAGGGCATGGGGAGGCAGAACCAGGCCTAAGAGGAACAGATGCTTGAGGCAAATACCTGAGAATGGATGCAGAGGTGAAAGGGAGGAACAAGTCCAAGAGCAAGCTCCTGTCCCCTGTGCTTGCTCCATCACTCGTGGGTCTGAATTTTGTCACACTGGATATCCCTTTCTGAGATTTTTTTCCCTCCAATTTTGGTGAACCTTGAAGTACCTTTCTTGCTTTTATGGAAATTTTCCACCCTGGGCCTTAGCAGAGCTCTACAGGTGATGTCAGAAGTCCCAATATCCCTGTGGACCCTGCCACAACCAGACAAGGATGAGGGGGAAAGCGCCTCTAATCCCTTCTAAAAGGGGGCTTAAAAACTCTCAGCAGTGTCAGCAGCTGCTTTTGGGATGTCCCTGCTGGCAGTTCTGCCCCAAAAAGCTGCTCTGGCCTGAGCAGAGGAGGCACTGCAGGAGACAGGAGAGATTATCATCCTCATTAGGAGAAAATGAGAAATGATCTTGCTAATAAAACACACATTAAATAAACAAAGGGAATTCTTATGCAGTTTATTCTCTTTGTGGCCATGTCTGATTCCATGTCACATAAGGGGGGCTGTTTGTGCCTTCCAATTAAGCAGAATAATGGCCTTTCTGGGGAGATGGTGGTGGATTATTTTAGTCCTGCTGCAGGTGGCATTGAGATGAGAGGCCTTGGCTACCGTGCTGTCAATTTGTTTAATGATTATTAGAGGAGCAGGTGATTTCTATTAAAGGGAAGTGACAGACTGTCCATTAGATATAGATGCATGTTTATTAAATTGGGAGCCTGGAGCAAGCAGCCTGGCTCATTTGCTTCCAAATTCCAGACCAATCTGTTTTATTTTGCACCTGGAAGGTTCAGAGCCCAGGAGGAGTGGGGGATGTTTAGCAAGCAGGGCTCAGGGACTGTCACGCTTGTGCAGTGTTCACTCCCATCCCTGACGCAGGGGAAGGGGCCGGGAGGGTGCAGGCTGTAAAAAGTGGTTCGATTCCTTCTCTTCTCACCTAGATAGGCCTGGAAGCGGAGGGGGAACACAAGGGTTTCATCTGTGAGTGCACAGCCTTTGCTTCTGCTGTCTGTGTGTCCCCACACAATGGATGGATGGGAGGTGCCCTCCAGACCATCCATCCCAGAGCTCCGGAGCCAGCATCTCCTACCTCTCCAGAGTGAGCGATTACAGGGAAATCCACCCAAAGCAGACATTTATTTGGAATCCCCACCAAGTGTTGGTTCATGCTCTGAAGCAGCAGAATTTATCTTCCTCTTTAATCCAGGCTAATGTGACTGTGGAGGTTCTCATTACCCAGGGAGGAGTTTAATCCTTTCAGGAAACCTCTCCCCATTTCAATGCCTCTGTTATCCTCCTTCCCTCTCACTCAAATTGGTGCACTTTAAAATCAAATCCTGCCTTGCACAGATCTGGTGTAACAAGCTCCCCACTCCATCCAGCCCCATTACCCAGATCTTCTCTGGGATAGTGGTTCTGGTGCCTGCAGATCGAAGAGGAAGCTGAGAAACTGGAAGGGTTCATAAAAGAGCTGTAAAAATGATTCAGGCGCTGGGCAACATCTCTCTGGTGAAAGTGAGCTTGAGCCATTTGGGCCATCAAAGAGGAAATTAAGAGGAGACTCCATCACAATGTGCAGACACAAATACAGGGGAGATGGCTTCCTCTAATGGACGGCTCCACTGGCCAGCAGAGAAATCCACAGTGAAATGTGGCCGCGAGGTCAGGATTCAGCCTGCACTTGGAGCTGGAGCCTGCACAGGAGTTGGAGGATGCACATCTGTTTCCAGGCAAGGATAATTAACTGTCGGGAGAAGGAACCATCAAAGTAACAAATTAGGAAAATCCTGAACATGGGCCTAATTTAGGAGCTCTGCAGTGCTCTGGTGAAAGGCAGTGTTTTGTTCCACTGAGGAGAGGCTGAGCTGATGCTGTGGCACGGTGGGCACTGAGGGTTCCTGGTGGGGACAGCACCACGAGCAGAGGGGCTGCTGCAGGGGAGCAGCTCCAACCTGCGCCAGGGATTTATGGAATCGAGTTCCTGGGGTCCTGCTGGAGTCCTTCAGGGCCTTCATTCTTCTCATTCCGTTTCCCTGCCTGCAAATATGAACAGGGCCGAGCTCTCTCCCATCAGGACACAGCTGTGGATGTCCATGGATGTCCCCATGTCCATAAAGCTCTCGGGACACAGCACTGCTGGGCCTACCCCAGGAATGGGCAGCACTTGGGGCCTCTGGGTGGAATTCAGCTCCAGATCTGATCCCAAAGGAGTGTGGCAGAGCAGCCCAGACTACAACTCAGTCAAATTAAGGGAAAACAAAGTCCAGTCCCTGTTGCACTCTCCCTTTCCTGCTCCAGGTGCCTGTCCCTGCAGAGACAGAGACACAGGGACGCTCTGCTCTCCTGCTGAGGGGCTGGGATTTGGGAATGACCTGTTCCTGCTCCGGGCACAGCTGGCAGCACAGGGAGCTGATTCCTTGCAGTCCTGGCTGGGAAGCAGGGAATGGGCAAAGGTTTCCATTTCCAGTCAGACCCTTCCTCCTGCCGAGGGGACCTGCAGAGTGAGGGGCTCTGGTGCCACCCCGGGTGAGCCACCCCGGGTGAGCCACTCTGCTCTCCTCCCCCCTTCTCCCCTTGGGGACTGGTTTGGAGCTCTCGCTGTCCTTGCCTCCAGCATCCTGGAGCCTCAGGTGAGCTGATTGCAATTTTGGCATCTTCATCTCCATGAAAATGCAAATAACGCCTCTTGTCAGCTCCCTGCTCCCCATTCCAAACCCCCCTGGTTCCAGTCACTCCCAGTCCCCTCTGCTGCTCAGCAAGGGGGAGAAAGAGAGGGCAGACATCGAATATTGCTGCATTTAACGTCTGCAATAACACATCCTGTGCCTCCCTGCCAGCCATTTGCTGGGCTATTATTCCACCATTCTTCTGTTTGTTCTGTTTTTCCTTCTGGGCACATGTTTTTCCCAATTCGGGCAAAATCACTGCTGCCATCCTCAGCTGTCCTGATTGCCTGAAGCAGCAGCTGATTGCATTATTCATCTGCAGTGCTCACCAAAGGCGTCAGAGCTCTCGACCAGACCCCGAGCTTTTGATGATGTTTTGCGTCTGTGGAAGGGGGGAGGGTGCCCAGTGAGCTGGTGGCAGCTGGTGGCACCGCTGCGGCTGTGCCGGCGTGCGCCCGAGGAGCTGGGACAGGGCAGTGCCCGGACAGCCTGGGCTGGGCTCTGTCCCCGGCCGGGGCTGCAGCGGAGCTGACTGCAATGGATTTTACAGCCTGGTGAGCGGAGGCAGCCGAACCGCGGGGAAACGGTGCCACCTGCGGGCACCGAGCACAGGAATCCCGGCCCCGGGAATGCCATCCTCACACACTGCTCAGCTTGGTCAAATCCTCGGGATTGGGAAGTTTTGTGACCCAGAAACAGAGGGAGGGTAACGCAGCAGAATGGAGTCAGCAGGGAAAGGTCAGGCTGTGCCTCACCACGGCCACCTGGGCGACTACAGACACAGAAAGGGGCCGGAGTTGTTTTTCTGTATTCTAGAACAGCCTTTTTCCATGGTTCAAACAGACTGGACAAGGGTGGGGTGAGCTGTGCTGGAAGCAAATCCACCACCAGGAGATCTGTGAGCTTCAGCCCCGGTCCCGCTGTGTGCTTGGGGAATTCAGGGAGGGTGTTTGTAGCTCCAGGGATGTCACCAAGATGGTTCCTGCTGCAGATCCAGGTCACTTCTGCACCTGGTGAGGCTGGAATTTGCGGGGCTGGAGGGCCCTTTCCTTGTGTCCCTTGGTGTCACCTCCAACAGCTCCATCCCCGCCAGGGAAGGGCTCCACATCCAGCTCACCTGGATCGTGTGGGTGGAAATCATGGGAACCATGGGCAGCTCCGTGTGCCAAAACCGTGTTAAATTCACCTGAGTCTCTGCTGTTCGTTTGGCTGCTGAGCACAGGTGCAGCTCTTCTTCAACCCCAGCCTTTGGTAAACAATTTGATGGGAATAAGACAAGGAGAGTGAGTAGGAAAGCGCACGGCTGCCTCTCCCAGTCTGTGCCTGAACACACACATTTTGTAGAATGTTCTCGGGCTAAAAAGATATTAATAAGTAAACCCCTCTGATTGATTTAATATGCCAGAGCTTTGTTCTCAGTTCTTTGCTTGTACTGGTGCATAACACTGGAAAAATAAAATGGAATCATAAAATGAAATAAATAAAATATAAAAGCCGTGCAGCAGAGTGAAGTGAATTCAATCATCAGAGGAGCAGAATTATACATCAAGAGCAATCCAATATTGTGTTTAATCCCAAGGCATTATAAATCTGACAAACATGTAGGAATATCTTCAGAGCAGAAAGGTGGGGTTTTTGAGGAATAAACAGGCAGTTAATCCTATTTACACAGATTTCTTTCCATGAGCAGCGTTCCACCGTTGGGTAGAGGTTCACCTGGGCTGGCCTGGGGGACTCCTGGTTGTGTTCCTGCTTTCCAACGCTCCTTCCTCACCTGCTTTGCTGCCAGAGCTCAGCTGGAGCTGAGGACGTGGCCTGGAGTCCCTTCAGGCGCTGTCAGGTGTCGCTGCTGGCACAGCAGGGCCGGTGGCAGAAGCTCCTTCCCACAGCTTTTTCCTGCCAGGTTTTACCACTCACATCCCCCTGCAAAGCCGCACTTGGGGCTCTCCCTGAGCCTGAGCCAGGCCAGGGAGGCCAGGCTGGAACTTGAGATTGGTGCTGTCTGAGAGCCTGGCAGGCTTGGATGGGAACTGCTCAGAGCTTCAGCTGCTCCCGTGGCAGCTCCAAGGCCACGTTCAGAGGGATTCCATGAGGAACAGTCCTGGGAGGAGGCTCCTCTGCTGCCTGAGCCCAGCTCAGAACCGTCCTGGGCCATGGGAGAGGCCAAAACCCTTCGTGGAGAAGCCAGCAGAGGGTTATAAATGCAGGAATCCAAACCACCCCAGGGAATCTGCACGCTGATAAATAACACCATGTTTTCCATGTCTCAAATGCTGATGCAAAGCTGCATTAACAGTGGAGAGCCTTCAACTCCAGGCTGGACACCTCCTCCAGGGCAGGCTCCATCCCCAGGGCTAGTGTCAAGACATCAGGAATGAGTTGTACAGCTCACCAAAAAATGTTACAGAAGCCCTGGAATGAAAAACATTTAGCATAAATTGAATAGGAAAATAATGCTGGAGTTGGAGAGAAAGTTGAAGTTCAGCAGTTTCATTTGAAAAGAGAATGGAGCATCAAGCCCTGGGAAGTGTCATTTCCTGACTCTTGTGGAGTAACAGTGAGCTGTAAAATTAGAGTTGCATGGATGGCTGTGGAATGATGCTCATGAAAAATTAATGACAATAGCAGGAGACAGGAAAAATCCAGAAAACATTTCCACGACTGTTAACTTTTATAAAAGCTTGTTTTCATTAAAATCTAAACTGTGTACTTTACCCGAGCTGCCAAAATCCCTGCAGCTCCTATAAAGCAGCGAGTGCTTAGGCAAAGAGCTTCCCTGTGAGCAGAGACCTGCAGGGGAGGTAATTATGGGAGACAGATGGGGTCTGTCCCCCACTCTGGTGTTGGGAGCAGGTCTCCTCCCAGTCTGGAGCTGTTCAGGTGCTGCTGGTGGGACTGGGCTGCTGGCTCTGCACTGAGCTCAGGATCGGAGCTGAGCTGCGGGATTTTGTGATCCCAGCCCTGTGAAAGGTCCTTGTGAAAGCATCCCTGAGCTGCGTTTCCTCAGGTCATGCTGGGATTCACACTTCAGGCAGCTCGAGGGATTTGAGAGGCACCTGTGCAACCCAACAGATTCCTCACGGGAACTGAGGACACAAGAGTGAGGCAGGACTCACTTTGCAGACATTTTTCAAGCACCAAAGCTGAGAAAATAAAGGGGAGAGTCAAGCTCTGACCATCTGGGTTAGAAAGGGGAATATTCTGAAATGCAGCATTCCTGGAAATTGTGTTTCAGCTTCAGTCAGCTCATCTTTGGAGTGTGCATCACACCTGGGGCTCGTTCGTGGGTGTCCAGAAGAGACTTTGTGCCTTGAAATACTGGAAACTCAATGAAATATTCCAGTGGAAGGAATGGACCTGGATTAAAGACAAACCCCAAAGCAGCCCAATGCTACCAACAAACAACAAACCAGCCTGAATTCGGGGCGGCTCCTGACCGAATTTCCTGTGTTCCAGCACTTTGAAAACAGAAATTGTGTGGGTGGAGCTGCATCCCTGGGTCACTGCAGGTGACTCCTGATGCTCTTACACAAGTTCAGAGCCACAGGCAGTGCCACGAAATCAGGATTGTTGCAGTTCTTACAGGGATAAACCCTAATGTAACTTTTCCCTCCTGGGACACGATGGAATCTGGGAATTCTGTCTCATCCTGGCAGATGTTTGCTCCCCACAACCTCCTCTTGAAGATGCTCGCAGCACCACGAGGTGGGATGAGACACTCCAGTGCTTTCCTGCTTTGCCTGACTGATATTAACGGTGACACAGAGAGTGCTGCTGGCAGGGGAACATATTTGTCCTGTCACTTTTTTTTCTGCCTGGAGAACTCTGAAAGCCAAGTGACTGCTTTCTCCTGTGATTTTATCAGCTGCTGGAAGGATTCAGACAGGTAGCAGCTGTGCAGCCCCATACAGGATATGATGTTCCTAAATATGCTGTAATTACCTTCCTCACCATCCTGAGCACAAGCAGCTGAGGAGTCTGACTCCTTCCCCTCAGAGGGCTGTCAGCTCTGATCATTCCCTGCATCCTGGACTGGGCACATTGGAACTGGGACTCCCCTGGTGCTGCCGGATTTGGGAATCATTGGGCATAATCAGTGTATCCCCAAAACAGTACAGAAATTCAAGTCCCAAACTGGATTGTCTTTATTTTCTGTTAGTCGGGCGTCTATGGAAGTGAAGGTGTTGGTTTATGGCTGGAATTTACAGGTGGAATTGGCAAAAAAAATAATAATCATTTTTATGGCTTCCTTTGGCTCTAGGCTTCAGTGGGATGCAGGGATGAGCCCACCCTCTCTGGCATTCGGGATTTGCATCTGTGCTTAAGGCAGGGCAGCAGGACCTCTCCCGCTGGGCACCCCAAAAACGGGCTGGAAATGTGTCCAGTGTGCCCTTTCCAGTTCACACCCTGCTTTTCCTCTCCTCAGCATCCTCTCAGGCTCATTTCTTTCTTTGGTTGTGTCTCATGGGGTAATTTACCCCCAAACAGGGACAACTGGAAACTCTGTCACCCCCTGCAAGGACGGGATCCAGATTCATCCTCCTTTCTCTCTTTCCTCATCAGCACCTGCCGCCACACGAGACTGATAAACTGAATATTGGCTTGACAGTGCACAAGTTGCCCAGGTATTTCCAAATTGACGGGATTTTGAGGCTGCCTGAGCAGTGCCGGGTTTGTGCCGTGCAGCAGAAGGGCTTCTGCCATCCTCTAGTGGCTGCGGGAGGCTTCACAGCCAGCTCCTGCTCACAGGAACTGCGCTGGGATTCCTCTCTTCAGAGATGTTCATTCACAGAGTTTATTTAGATTAATTAAACAGCTACCAGGTGAGATTCCAGTGGAAGGTGCAGGGGGTTGGAAAAAGGTGATCTTTAAGGTCCCCTCCAACCCAAAGCAGTCCATGGTTCTCTGGTGAAATGAATCCACAGTTTGTCGAAGCAGAAGTTGTGTATAAAATTGAGCTGCCTTTTAGAGTTTTTCTTTTCATTGACTTGTTGTGTTTCATTCAAATCCAGATATTTCACAGGCACGGCCGAGCTGGCAGAGCTGCTGTTGGAGCTGTCTGCCTTTGCTGGGGGTGACTCAGGCGTATTTATTTTCATTGGGAAAGGAAATACCTCAATTTTTTTTGCCCACATGAGTTTGCAGAGGCTCCTAAATGCTCTAAAGCATTGTCATAAAGGGATCATTTGTCAGTGCTGGCAGCAGAGCTTTTGCTCTCTGGTCCTGAGCCAGAGAACTCTTTGTAATGATGAAACACCAGACACCCTAATGGGGAAGCTGGAACTGGTTCAGCAAGGGGCATAAATAAGTGCCATAGATCTCTAAAAAGCTGGAGAATTCACCCAGAAAATGCAGGCTGCGGAGTGCAATTATTCCTTTCCCCACTTGTAAGGAGGAAATGGCTGTTCTCACCAGTGGGGCAATAGGAGCTCTGGACCCAGAGGGGAAATGCTGTGGAAAACACCAGGGGTGTTCTCCCAGAGCTGGGGAATGAACTCTGTGCTGAAGGGAGTGGCTGGAGTTGCTCAGAACTAATGGAAAACCAGGCCCCAGCTCCATCAATCTTCCCTGGGCCCAGGGAAGTGTCTGCCTGGAAAGGGGACGATGGAGGGAGGGAGCAGGAGGGGAGAGGCAGCACGGTGCCCTTTCAGAGACACAAAGCCCGTTTTTGCTCTCCTTGCACAGCAGCTGGCGGAGAGGAGGTGCCTCTGCTCCAAGCGGCACCTCCAGATGCTGCTACAAACCTGCTGTAATAATTAGAGTCAGTACCTGCAGCACTAATTAGAGTCAGTACCTGCAGCACTAATTAGAGTCAGTGTCCGTGGTAATCGTTGGAGTCACTCGTGCTTTGTTTGACCTGCACAGGGAGTGCAGGTGTGGAAGGCAAATGTTCACTCCCTGCTTGTCTTCCCCTGCGCCCTCCATGGGGAAATGCCCAATATTCCCTAAAACTGGGCTGGAAGCAGCAGGAATTTGGACTGAGCTGGTTCCCTGAGTGATCTTTGCAGGGGGAATTTGGTGAATTCACGGATGCTGCAGGAGATCCAGCACAGATGTGCTGAAGCAGCCCAGCAGGATCCTGGTGCTTGTCAGAAGGGAGAACCATCGGAAAATAAGATTTCCCCCCTTGTTTTACCTGGCATGTTCAGCATTAGAGCACATACCTCAAACCTTGTATTTTAAGTGTGAGTATTCAGGAATTGCAGTGGCCCCATGGGGAAATGGCTCATCCAGGCTGCAGTAAGACTTCTTGGGTTTATTACATTCATGATTTTATCACAGTAAAAGCATTCAAAAATAATGTGGTGAGAGTGAAAGCACCTCTTTCCTATGGAGTTTACAACTTAGGAAATTTTTTTAAAAAGCTGCCAAATCCTCAGGAGCCTCAGAGTTGAATAAACTGCAGAATCTCAAAACCTTTCTCAGATAAAATTTTGAAATCAGTTTCCCATTAAAAACACCCAAACAAAAGTGCACAAATATAAACAGGAAAAAAGCACCACACACACAAAAAAATCCCAGGTAGCTGAATGAATCGCTGTTAATTGCATTTTTATTACCTATTTCTCTCGAAGGATAGGTTGGAATACACAGCCCTGTACTTCCCTGCTAAAACAGGGAGTTTTCTGATGATACATTTCGTCTTTTTGATTATGATTGCACTTGAAATGCTTGGAATTTTTGCTTTTATCTAGGAGTCAGAGCTTGGCTAAGGAAGGCGAAGGCCAGAGATGCGTTCAGCAGCAGATGGCAGCCGAGCCCCATCGCTGGGGCTGCGGAGGGATGCGGGAGGCAGCGCGAACAGGGACCAGGCAGTGCTGACACCTGCAGGGCTCCGAGCAGGAGCCCCCGAGCCAGGGCAGCTCTGCCCATCCATCCCAGCCCAGCTCCCCGGCAGGGATGGAGCTGAGCCCCGGGCAGCTCCCGGCTCCCTCCCGGACCCGGCTCCCATAAACTGCTCAGACTTTACCCCAGTCGAGTCCCGGGGAAATGCACAGCAAGGCACCGGCTCTGGAGGAGCCTCCACCTGCTTGGCTTTCTCCTCGTTTCCAAGGCAATCTCCGATCTTTAAAGGACGGCCTGACATTTCAGTGGGAATGTGCTCTCATGGAAAGCAGTTGTTTGCAAACCCGCAGCTCTGCGCCGGTTTTGGTGGAGAGAGAGGAGCTGCCCGAGGTGGATCCGGAGCTCCGCCAGGGTCTGACCTTGCCACTGCCCTCCCGTGGGTTGTGGACGGATCGGAGTGGAACAGAGCTGAATTCTGAGCACTTTGGTTCCTTCCTCCACTCCCCACCTGGTGCAGTTCAAGTGATGTGTGGTGCTCTGGACTCCTCCGAACTCGCGGTGAGGAGCAGGGGTTGGGTGGAGCAGACCCCAGCGGGTGCAGGACATCCTGCCTGCCTCCCGTGAGGGGGACGGGGACAGCTGGCGGGTGGCACGAGAGGCCATTGTCAGAGTCTAAAACCCGGTCCAGGAGCCTCACAGACTGTGGGCTTTAGTCAGAGGAGCCCCTTTGTCGGCGGGACTGGAGCGGGAGTGGTGTGAACGGTGCCTGGGAGTGCCGAAAACCAAGGCCGTGTTTTCCTTTATCACCCAGACTCAATCTAAAGCTATTTTTAGACTAGTATTTTTTAATCATCCGTTGTGCATTGAGAGGCAGTAGGGCCTCTCGAGCCAGGGTGCCCAGGGGGTGTCACAGCGAGCCAGGCCCGGGCTGGGACCGGCCCCGGTGCTCGTGGCCAGGTTGTGCTGGGAGGCCCCAGAGAGTTCCCTCGGGTACTGGCTGGTGCCTGTGTAGGACAGGCTCTCCTGGACTGCCATTCCCTGGCTTGGGTGCATCCATCAGGAATCCCGTGGAGGGTGGGTGCATCCTCGGGGGGCTGCCTCTCCTCACCCAGCTCCCCCCTCACTGACGGGACANAGAGATGTCCCTCACTGGCAGGGACAGATGTTCCCTCACTGGGAGGGACAGATGTCCCCTCACTGACGGGACGGATGTCCCCTCACTGACGGGAGTCCCCTCACTGGCAGGGACAGATGTCCCCTCCAGGGACGTCTCCCTGTGAACCCTGAGGGCAGCTGCTCTGAGCACAGTCCCCTCAGGGGTCACGGAGAGAAGTCCCTGCTCTGCCAGGGAAGGCCGCGGTTGCTGGCTGCTCCCTCCGGGCTGGGCTGGGCTGGGCTGGCAGCGGCCACACACCAGCGTGAGGGGCTCATCTGTCACTGGGGCAGGTAAGGGGCTGTGACTGCTGCGTGTGCCCTCAGCCCAGCCTCCCCGCCCCAGCTGCGTGCCTGGGACACGTCTGGGCACCTGGGACACGTCTGGGCACCTGGGACACACTTGGACACCTGGGACACACTTGGACACCTGGGACACGTCTGGGCACCTGGGACACACTTGGACACCTGGGACACACTTGGACACCTGGGACACGGGAGCTCCTCCTGTCACAGGTGGACAGGGACAGGAATGTGGATCGGCAGCACGGATCCAGACCAGGGCAGAGAGGAGTAAAATCCCACACCCCAAACCTGCGCCCCGGGAAAGGCAGCACAGGGAGCTGGGCTCTGGGGCTCTTAAAAACCCTCAGAAGGTGCTGCTGAACATCCCCAAATCACTCCTGGTGTTCCAAGGCTGGGATTAACAGCCCGTGGCCTCGGATTATGCCCCAGAGAGGACCAGATCAAGTGTCAGAGGGAAGATGTTCCAGCTTTTAAATGGCTGTTCGAGGATTTGGGAAACTTGAGCTCATTTTCTTCATCTTCTTCCTCAGATTGAATAGGGGGCTTTTGGCCACTCGGCCTTGCTGACTTCTGATTTCCTGATGGGAAATTGAAGAAGTTAAAAATGGTTTGAGAACAGTGTGGTAAAAAACTTCACATCACTGTGGACAAGAGTGAGGGTAGCACAAGGACAGAGGAGGAGGATGGCACAGGGATAGAGGAGGAGGATGGCACAGGGAGAGAGGACGAGGATGGTACAGGGACGGAGGAGGAGGATGGCACAGGGAGAGACGATGAGCATGGTACAGGGATGGAGAATGAAGATGGCACAGGGACAGAGCAGGAGGATGGCACAGGGACGGAG
>VWPU01017070.1:0-47014 GCA_013398955.1 Callaeas wilsoni | reverse complement strand
ACCGACGGCGGGGCCGGGGCGGGAGGCGAGCGCGTCTCGGGGCGGCGGCTCGGTGAAGGGGGCAGCCGTGGGAACGCTGTTACCGCGGGCCGGACGAGCTCCGGCAGGGATGAGCCTTTCCCCCAGGAGTCGGGCTGGCAAAACTTTTCGCGGTTTTGTAAAACTCTTTGCGGTGGTACCGGAGCCCCGGGCGCGCCCCGGGCCGTGCCGGTGAGCGGAGCGGGCAGCGCCCGGAGCGCAGCCCGAGCCCGGCGGGGCACAGCCGGGGCTGCCGCTCTGTCCCGGAGAGACGTCGCGGCGTGTGCAGACACGGACCCGCGCGTACAGAAACACACACGTGAGTTTCCATAGGTTTGAGACTCCCTTTGCACACCCCTGGGTGCGCGGGGGCCGTGCCCTGCTGAGACGCGGGCAGCTGGTAGGGACTGCCTGCGCCGGCTAAGAGTCTTGTTTTAAGTGTTTTTTGAAATACGGTGTTATCTTAATGTACGCAATACACCGAAAAAATACACTGCCATTATTGTGCATTATGTCTTTTGATAAGTTCTTTCCCTTAAAGAAGCAAAGTCGAGGGGGGAGGAGGGAGGAGAGGGAGAGGAAGCAGTTTTGTACCCTTCTGTTTCCAGAGACCGTATACTTAGGTCTGCTCTCCCATCTGTGATAGGAGTCTAGAAAAAGACATTTCTTGTTGCAGGCTGGTAAGGTGCAGTGCTGTAGCTTTGTTCAAGCTGTGCCGAGTGTGTGGTTTCTTGCATGTTCTTATGGTCTTCTAAAAGGTGCAGTAGGAATCACAACTCAAATTCAGTTATATGGTGAAAAACCTGATTTCACTAAGCTTGTCTCTGTACTGAAAATTAAACTAAAAGGAAACAAACAAATCAAAACCCCCACAAACCAAATCTGCATAATCAGTAAAGACGCAGCAGTTCTTAGCAGCATGTAAAGCTGAGAGATGTATTTAGCTTTTTTCAGAATGCTAGGTGAGAGTTTCAGACAAGTTAGACTGGCTGTGTCCTTATCTTCCTGTCCTACACTGACCATGAACCATTTAGGAATGTCTTCCAGCATAGGCTTTATCCTATCAGATAATGAAATAAAATCTCTGAAGTATATAATTTGACACTGTGGAGAATATATTTATCTTGGGTATTAAAGACTGACATACCTGAGTTCTACTATTATGCCATTAGGCCAACTTCTGTATCTTGAGCAAATATGTCTTGGAGTGTGGTATTTCTAACAGTTCCACTGACACATTTGCATGCAAACCCAGGCTCTGAATCTTTAAACAGATCAGATGCAGGTAAGTGACTTGTTTTCATCAGCAGTGGTGTGATTTAAGTCCTCATCAGTATGTGCAGAAAATAAACAGTAAAAGTTGACTCATTTGGGACTGTGCTGAAATAGTCTGTATCCACATTCTGTAGGTTTTGTGAATGAAAGCTGGTTTGTTGAATGATAAAATGGAGCTGGTAGTGATCAGTGAGAGAACCTGGGAGTTCTGCAGAAATGGGAAACTTTCTTTAGAAGCAGAGCAGGTATTTTTTTCTAGGCATGTTTCACAATGTATAGGCTGTTTGAATGACTTCTAAATACTTTAAATGCTGTGTCTGTTTCCGCATTATAGGATGACCTGCCAGCTGCTTCCAGAACCACACTTAAAGGAGACTAAATGAAGGCTTTGCAGCAAAGTTTTTAGTTTGAACTCCATATATAGATCTAGTAAACCATAATTTCAGAAAGTCTTAAATTACCAAAGTCTGAAGTCTAAACTTGTGGTAACTAGTGAGTTACTTGCTATCTGTCCCTAACAACTTTCTGCAATGTATCAGAGCTTTCAGAAGCAATTTCGTGCGGTAGAGCAGCTTTGTACTAAAGGGATTTCAGGAGCTGGAGCCTGAGCTTTGTACTACCTTGGTGGAGGTGCCCCTGTATCTGTTTCACAGTTGAGCTGTCGGTGTCAGTCTGCAGCAGTTTGCAGAGGAACAGCACTGTCACTTACAGGCACTTGTATGCCCTGACAGTGATTTCTAAGCCTCTTATCAGACTGTGTGTACAGAGTGCTGTGGTTCGTGGCTGGCGGTACTACTTCCTCTCTCTGCAAGTTTAAATATTTAGTCTTGAGGTTCTACACTTTTGGTACGTTTAATACTTTTCTCGAGGCTCTCTATTTGTACCATATAGCATTGGTCTTTTATGCAGGATGTATGATAAATAAAAACCTTCAATGTTTCCACCATGGATATTTAAGAGTTGCCAAAGAATCATCTTCATTCCTTTTGCCCCACTCCCTTCCCAGTCCAAAAGATGACACCACAGAAATGGACTATTACTGGAAATATCCAGAACCACGGTGGAAGTATGAGTGCTGCTGTACTTTCCATAAGTTAACATTATGTAGATGAAACGGTCTCGGAGAGAAAATGGATGTGGCACTTTGCTCTCCTTAGTCTAAAAGGTATTGAATACCAAGGTAATGGGATAATGCTGCTTGGGAGTGATTGATTTGAGTTCAGCCAGTTATCTGAAATTGGAGATAACTGCAGTTAAAGAAAAAAAATGGAGCCAAAAAATGGAATCTACCACAAGTAGATTCTCTTACTAATAAGCAAGTTCTCTGGTTGAAAAACTTACTCATTTGACCTCATAGTTTTTTAGTAATAACTTTTATTTTCAATTTGTAAAGCTGCATTTTAAAAATGTTTTTGAAAAATTGCATTCTCAGGTCCTTGAAGTGTACCATGTACCATGCTGTTTCAAGTACAGGCAGTGCCTGCACAATTTCTGTAATAAACAAAATGTAAAACAGTTGCATTTCTGAGATAATTTGTCTCTGTAAAACCTGTTAAATGAATGTTGGCTTCAATTACATCTTCTAGTAGTACCAGATTAAAAAAAGCGCTTTTGTTTAGATATATTTGTATGCATAATTTTGTGTTCTTTAGGTGCTTCCTTTCAGTTTGTTTATTTAAATTGATTTTGGTTATAATATCAATTAACTGTTAAAGACAATTAAAAGTGAACCAGGGCACTTACCTCACAATACTCTTCCTTACAGTTACATATTAACATTTTTGGCTTCTTCTGTGTTACACACCCTTCTCTGCACTGGTATTTCTTTCTAAGCTGAGGTAACCTGGATGGGTTTCTTGGGTTACTGTGCAATCATTTGGTTGTGTTTTCCTCCCTGGCCATACATGTAGCAGGGTGTGGAGGGGAACAAGGAACCAATTCCCTTTCTGAACTGGTACTGCTTGTATAGCTTTGACTGCCCAGCGCCCTGGCTTCCTTCTGCTTATGCCTTCCTCTGGGGAATAAGGTGAGTTTTTCAGTAAGGAGAAAAATAAAAGCGGCAGTAGTGGTTTATCCCAAAGGAGAGGACAGGGCAGAGGGTGTCTGTGTCTGCCTGCAGCACAGGGTACGGGCAGGCAAATGCAGTGCTCCAGGGAGCCCTTGGCAGGGGCTGCACAGCCTGCAAGCCTGCAGACATTCCTTTTGTGGTGCTCTGTAAAGGGCCATCTGCTGCTTGTAGGGTAAATTTTAAAAGCCGAAGGAATATGTGCAAGTAGGCAATTGCTGCTGATATTTTTCTGCAGAGACAGTCTGAATGCAAAGAGAGTATTTCAAGTGACTCTCTTCCTTGTTCTGCCACCTGTGCCTGTGATCAGTCAGTGTGATAAACTCAGCTTTCTGCAGAGCAACTTATTACAAAAGTTTCAAAATCTCTTAGAGATCTGTGTTTAATACCTGGTCTTTGCTAATGGAGGAGGGGAGCCAGGAGGCAAAGTGCTCAGGCAGAGCTGGCAGCCTGCCTGCTTTGCAGGCTGAGCCTGGGCACAGCTCGTCTCAGAGACCTGCCCGGACTGTACTGGCTTTGTGATCTCTCCTGTTCCAAAGTGTATCATTTTGGGTGTTGAACTACCCTGAAATTCTGCACTGAAATTCCTGTGCCAGCTCAGGAAAACCAGCAGTAAACCAGGCTGCTGTTCTGCCTGGGCAAACATCCCTCCCTCTCTCCTAAGATGACTTTCTGCCCTACTGAAGGGCTTCACCACTGCTGTCCTCCTTGTAGGCTCAGTCTTGCTCTCAGGACCTTTCAGCCCATCTCTAAAGCTGGCTTGAATCCTCTCACAGCAGCTTTCTGTGCCAGCCCAGGCCTGTCTGCTCCCTCCGTCTTGCATTTATACAGAAACAGGGCAGAAGCCATCAAAGTCCCCCAAACTGACGCCAGCCCTGCAATAAAGTTGTAGCCAATGTATTGAAACATCTTGGTTTTTAATGGGCAGGGAAGAGGACAAAACCGTGGGGGTGTGCCATGAATCACATTATGGCTTGTAGGCTAAATTTTATGACTTTATCACTAAAATACTATTTGTGTTTTCCTTCAGAAATATTTGCATTAATAATGAGTAACTCAACTTAGAGCTGATTGACAGGCAAGATTTAATTTTTAATCAAAATTACTTAAAGGTAATTTTAATCACAGTTTCAATCAGCAAAATCCTTGACTTAAATAACTGATATTAAATTTCATTATAAAGATACAGGTTTTTAGTGAATTATTGAAGCAAACAAGATTGCAATTGAATAACAACCATTAAAGCATGCTAGCTTGCAACTAGCCAAACCTTTTGTCGAAAACATTATCTAGGTGATGCTTTATTTCACTAACTCTTTATTCAGGTAGCTAGTGTAATATATTCCTACATACTCGTGCAAATTCTTGACTTTGATTTAAAGAACGTTGAAGAACATATTCTGACTTGGTACAAGTTATACTTTCATAGAGGAATTTAAAATCAGTTAAAATATACAAACTGCCATTAGGACAAAGAAAGTTCAAGATGTTATGTATTGGGAAGAATTCTTAAAGGGTGCTTTTGTGTTTGAAAACAGTTTAACTAAAATCCCAAATCATTTGAGATTTTTTGGAACAGAGGCTTTTCCCCACTCAAAAAAAAAGAGAAAAAGCTTGAATGTTTATTCAAGAGTGGTAGAGGAAAATGTAGTTCACAGTCCATAAGTTTGTGATCTTTGTGGCCACTATTGGTTGAAATGAGGTAATTAAATAAATTGAAATGAGAAAAAGAACCTTTTAGACAAAGGTATGCTTTTGGCACTTGCAAAGTTTTGATGTATTTGCCTGCAAGTAAAAGAGCAAGCTGCTAGCTCAACTCACCTGTAGAATATGCAACATGTGATAACTGCTGGAGATCTGTATGGTAGGACAGGAAACACCAAGTGGTATAGAACGGGTGAACAGATATTTTTTGCTGTCCTTTCTCATAAAAAACCCCAAGAAATATCAAGCTTGGGAGACCCAATTTCAAAGCAAAGTAAGGTGATTCTTCTTAAAGTGACGAGCACAACGGGGGAGCTCTCTGCTGCAGACTGAGTGACTATCTTGGCTTTGTAAGTCTGGACGAACAAGTTTAGCTGTTTTTGTACTAACTCGCGACAATATTTTGCCTGAATACTCAAATTATTATGTACTTAATAAACGGATCTGAAATACTTAATATTTAAGGACTGTTTTTAATAAAGGGTTCTATTTAAGGGTTATTTTTTTCTTCCTAAGTTTAAAACCTGCCCTGATTAAGGTAAGCATCTCTGATTTGGCTGCAGAAGAGAAGACCTGGAGAAGAAAGTCCTGCCAGGACATGTGACATGCCAGGAACTATGGGATATCCTATCTCTCATCTCGTGCCTGGTGTGGACTGGGGCAGGACCACGGAGGATTCAGCTGCATAGCTGTGTCACAGCTGTACAGCTCCCCTGAGACCAGGCTAATTCTGCTGCGAGGACTTCAGCTAAAGGTGTGAAGAAAACCACTGTCTGCAAGGCCCCTGGTGTTGTAGGTGCTTTCTGCACACAGGCTGGTACGGACAGCCAAGCGCTTCATCTCCACTTTGAAGGACTGGGATGTAAGCTAGCTCCAGTTCAGCTTCTGCTTTGCTGCAGCTTCCATTTGGAAATCTCCAGAGTCTGCCCTGAGACCTCAGCTGGATGCTTTTGTACTGCTTCTCATCTTACCTCAACGCCTCAAGACATCTCTTTCAAAATCATTTGTCATTTGAGCTCTGCTGTGTGACAGTAAGTGTTTGTAGTGTAATTATTTCAGTGGAGAATTATGGATGTGTGAATATTTTTTTTCCCTTGGTTACTACTTCAGATAAAGATGGGACCTCATTAAGCTGAAGTATTTAGAATAAATTCATAGTTGATATTTTGGCTTTCTTTAAGCTTTTAAACAGATGAGATGCAAAAAGCATCTGCAGATTTCTTTACTCTCCTGTCACTGCAAGCGAGAGATTCATCTGTTGAGATGATTACACACTAAGATACAACATGTTCAGAAAACCTTCCCTGTAATTTTCACAGTTTTGTTTCTTTTTTTTTTTACCCTGCCATTCTTGCCCAAAATGCTGCTTCTATTTGCAGGCATTTGGGCTGTTCTGTAAAAGCTTAATGTCAAGTTCAGTAAGTCCTTTGCTGCCTTGACGTGTTAGAGCAGAGGCTTCTCTGCTGGCAGGGTTCCCAGCACTCAGCTACTCAAGTAGCTGTTGTCTGCAGCTCCTCAGGGACCTCTGGTCACTTAGAGACTGAATTTGATTTTCAAGTACTTCCTAGGTGACAATGGGGAATGTCTGACTGCCCAACTCCCCCTCGTTGCCGTGAACAGGGAGCAGTGGGCGTTGAATTCCAGTTGACTCATTGCAGTGGATCTGCATTGCTGAGGCTTTTTTATTTTTAGATGGAGGGATGCTCTGTAATATTTCAGCACAAGGGATGGTTTACTTGTTTCCTTCCACTTCTTGTCCTTAAGTAGCTGTTCTTAGTTCTGACTGTGTGCTTAAATTTGATGCTTAAATAATATAGTCTTTTGTACAAAAATGTGGCTGGCCAGGTTCTTGAGCATAATAAAATGGACAACAATGTCAAGTGGCCTACTTTCATGTTGACTGCTAGGTAGGATTTAAGAAAAATCAAGGAAAAAGGCTAAGGAGCTAGTTCAGAAAAATGGAATAATAAAAAAGATAAATTTCCTGAAAATATTAATTATGGAATAGTGTAATTTGATTTTAAATAACTGTAAATATTGCATGAAATAACACAACATAACATAAATGACAAAAGATGGACCTTTTTAGTTTAAAGCTTGGAAGGAGCCTTTAATATAACAGTGGTGCATTAACCAGCCTGCTGGGGATTGTTTAATTTGCTTCCCAGTCCCTGGGTATATGAGATATAACTGTAAAATAACCATAGCGTAATAATAGACTAAGTGAACCTGATGTTTATCTGTCAACAATTTTAGCTGCAGAGGTGGAAAGCCTATGCTTTTTTTTAATCTTTCTGCCCGTAATCACTTCTTCTAGGTTTTTTGTTGGTTGCCAGTCTGTATAATATCTAACGTGATTAGGATCTTGTGCCATGGCTGTGTTCCTGGGTTTTGCTAAAACTATACAATATCTATTAATGAATTGTTAAGACCCTTCTTCAGATACTGGCAGTGAATGTGAGGGCTAGTGATGATCAGACACAAAATCTCCCTTCTAGGCTGTGAGACCCTGCATGGGGTCCAGCAGCCATGAGTAATTGCTGTCAGATCTCCTGTGTAAATTAGTCCAGGTTCAGTTTGGTTCATAAAAAAGGCAGCAAAATTGCCAAGGCAGCTGACATTGACCTTGCTAGAGTAGCTGAAGTGTGAGGTAATCTGGAACTTGGACTCTCTTTCCATCATCAGGTTTAATAGCCCTGTGTCCAAAATATTGCTGAGTGGGTATGAGAAATAAACCTCAGCACTAATGCTCTTCCTGGGGCTTGCTTTAACCTGTGGTTGGGTAGGGAACTGCATTTTGGTTTTAAAGATAACTGGGTTGTGTGGTGCTCACAAGCCTGTGGGTTGAGAGCCCAGTAAAATAATTCCTGGCTTTAGAATAGTCAAATATCCAGAATATATTTTTCTCTTTTCAGCACATTTACTTAAGTCCTCCAGTAGTAAATAACAGGTATGTGCTTAGAATATATATGTCTGTAGTATCTTAAATACATATTTTTTTTACATTTATTGATATATCATTGAAAAACCAAAAAATATTTTTTTCTGTAAAGGCCTTTTATTGCTTAGTTAGTAAAATGGAAGAGTTATGATTTATGCTTCCCTATCCCAACTGGCTACACTGAGAAATGGAAATAATGATGGGGCTGTGGCTCAAACATGGGATTTCACAGCAAGAATGGCTTGGCTGTTGCTCAGATTTTCTCCATGACCTCCAGAAGTAATTTTTAACTTCTTAACTTCCACTTTGTTGCCTGTACAGTATGACTGCTAGTGCAAAAGAACTGTGCTGGATTTTTTTAAGTAAGAAAATCTTTTAACATTCCTGATTCATCCAAGCATCATGCACTGTGGTCCTCCAGAATATCATCTGCATCAACCCTGTACAGTCTGAATTTTTACTTAAGGCCTCCAAGTAGATACCCTCTCGTGTCCCTGTCACAACCCCTTGTCCCCCAAAAAGAAGGTATGGTGATTGAAGCAAGGACTATTAGCTGACTGTTAATCTTCTTTCTTTTTCCCTTCCACCCTTCCTAGGATGCAGGGGCTTTAATCCAGGATGAACGAATGCTACTATGACAAGCGCATGGACTTTTTCTACAACAAGACAAAGACGGACACAGCGGATGAGTGGACGGGACCACAGCTCATTGGTGTTCTATGCTTCGGGACATTTTTCTGCCTCTTCATTTTTATTTCAAATTCATTGGTCATAGCAGCTGTGGTCAAGAACAAGAGGTTTCATTTTCCCTTTTACTACCTTCTGGCCAACTTAGCTGCTGCAGACTTTTTTGCTGGAATTGCCTATGTCTTCTTGATGTTCAACACCGGCCCTGTGTCTAAAACATTAACAGTTAACCGCTGGTTTTTGCGTCAGGGTCTCCTGGACACCAGCCTGACGGCGTCCCTGGTGAACCTCCTCGTCATCGCTGTGGAGCGGCACATGTCAATCATGCGGATGAAGATCCACAGCAATCTCACCAAGAAGAGAGTCACCTTCTTAATTATATCAATTTGGGCCATTGCTATTTTCATGGGTGCTGTTCCTACGCTGGGTTGGAACTGCCTCTGTGACATTACTGTCTGCTCATCCCTGGCACCCATTTACAGCAGAAGTTACCTGGTGTTCTGGAGTGTCTTAAACCTGGTTGTCTTCTTCATTATGGTGGTGGTTTACATAAGAATCTACATGTACGTCCAGAGGAAAACCAATGTCTTGTCGTCACACACTAGTGGGTCCATTAGCCGGAGGAGAACCCCTGTGAAGCTTATGAAGACTGTCATGACTGTCTTAGGTAAGAGACTGCAAACCATGGTGGGCATTGCTGGCAGTGCCACTGGATTGGTTTGTGTTGATTTGGTTTAGTTTTTATTTAAAACAAACCAACAAAAAACTCCACAAAAATTGCTCAACCCTCCTAACACAAAAAAACTTCACTGAACTTATGAGTGCTGGAGGCATGTAGACTTCTGTGTGCTTTAGACAGTGAAATAGCTGTTGCACTATGCAGAAACATGAGATAGAGGACTGGTCAACACGTAGAAGAAAAGTGTCTGTGTTGCGTAGGCGCCTTGTTACAAAACACAAATTGTGAAGGTGAAGGTTTTTGCCCCCTTTTTTTTTTTGTGCAGGAAGATACAAAATCACGTTAGAAAAAGGCTTGTGAAGGTTTACAATTACCTAGTAGAACATTTTCAAAATAATGTTCTCTAATATTTGCACAAGGCCGTGAGCTCTAATGTTGGACGTTGATAGTTTTCTTTGCACATCTTCCTCTTGGCTGTTTCCTGAACACAGAAACTTCTTACCCCTGGAAATGCACCTTCCTTAGGGAAGGGAGAGAATGCCTGGTGGGTCTGTGACTTTGATAGAGGTTTACTTTTCAAGAGAAGGATTCACCTTCATTCTGTGGATATCGTGTGGTGCAAAATACTTTTAGATAATGATGGTACAGTCTAGCCTTAGATCTCTAAATAAGAACATGAGATTTGACCTGGGTTCTACCCTAAAGACACTGTTGATACTTGAGCAGCTCAGATCACTTCATCAGGGAATTGTGATGTAGTGCACATTAAATTAGAGATTAACAGAGTGGGTGACTGATCCTTGGAACAAATATCAGCTGTAGCAGTCAATTTTCCCCAGAATTACTTGAATCTGAACAAGATGTGTCCTGGAAACCAGATACGATGTGAGCAGGCCTCCAGGTGGAACTAAGGGTACACTGAGACATTTGTGAAGCTGGGCTCAGGTGGTGGTGGACTCTAAACCCGCAAATATGGCTTTAGTGCTCTAACAGCTGTTCTGAGGTTGGATGAGCCAATGTAGCAAAGCTGGAGGTTTTGAGAAAGCTGGTGGCCATGTATACCTGGGACACAATTGTGTCATACTGCAGCATGGTAGTACTAGAGAGCTCTGGGAGGAAAGTGTAATTTTTCATGGAGGTAGGACTTGCCAGGGTAGGAAGTTCAAGTTGAGGACACTTTCTTCCCCTTGCAGTTTTTGGATGCTCTTTGCACAGTCTGGTATCTGATTTTATTTTTTTTTTTTCTGAAATAATAGTGCTGTGCTACATAACACCTTTGTGTACCAAATGATGTCTTAAAGAGCTTCAGAAGCTGAAATCTGTTAAACTTCACAGGGCCTGACCTTGTAAAAGAAAGTGGATTGATAATTCAAGCATGTACAAGGTTCTTACTTATATTTCTGTGTCTTCTGGAGTTGCCTTGTCCACTGCCAGAGCCTTTTCTTTCTAAATCCCCCAGCTGTTCTTCTTTTGAGGGTCAGTTTGGTGGTTGTTCCTGTCCCCCTGCCCTTGACTTGCAGGAGCAAAGTTTGATCTTTTGCCCCACCTAAGCTCTCACACTCTCAAACCTAAACCATCCACCTGGAAGGAGAAAATCCCTGCAGAAAAAACTCTGAATTGCTCCAAATGTGATCTTGCCCTAATGCATAGCGATGGGTGGACTGTAGTTAACTGCTGAATGGAAAGAGAGAGAAAACAGAGCACTTTTAAAAAGCAATTCTCTGAGCATTTCTGTTGAAGGCAGAACTGCTCCCTGCAGCCTGTGTGGGAGTTGGAGGGACAGGGATGGTGGCTGCCGTTTGCTCATCCCTCGGGGTCCTTTGGCCTGTGGCAAGCCTTTGGTGTGCTCTGTGACCATGCTGCTGTGTGGAAATAAGCCCCACTTAAAATCTCATTTCAAACTTCATATTTCTTTTACTAGGGAGAGGGGCCTTAGGACTATGGGTTGATTTGAAGTTCAGCATTAGCTTCCTCTTACCCACAGAATATGGCTTTTCAGCCATGAAATTGACCTATAATTCAGGCAGAACATTTAATGTTATTGTGTGCTGGGCCAGGCAAATTTAACTTAGCCTGAGTGCTACTTTAGAGATCATAATTTTGTATATTTACTTTGTCAGTCAGAAACAAAACTGAAAGAGAGCCTGCTTCCAAAGAAGTCAAATTTCTGCTGGTGTTGCTGGGTGTACAATCTACTTCAAGCTCCTGGGTCAGAAGAAATGTATCTTGGCATGTTCCTTCATATCAGTTCACCAAATTTTGATTTTGAGAGGCTTTTTATAAACATTTTTTTCCAAGAATGAGGACTTATTTTTTAAAACAGTTTGAAATGTGCTCTCCTGGCCAAGTTATTCAAGCACTCTGTGCAAAATATATTAAAAGCCAAACAGCTTTTTTCTGGGCTTTCCAATTACCACAGGAGTCACCAAGTGATCAAAGTGAGTCTTCCAAAATTCTGCTTACAACCACTGATGCAAGAGCCTACAGCTATGTGCAGCACGTGGGTTTTGCCCAAGGCAGTTATTTTTAATGTTTTGTTCCAAAACATCTGAAAATGCTTTGGAGTACATGCCTGATATGGTCTTAACTAAAAGCCTGTTCCAAGATGCTGTGCTGGATAATGCATAATAAACCCCAACATTCTTGTTCATGTGCTCTGTTGGTTTCATGGGAGATTCAGGACAAAATCCTTCTGCTGTGCTGCTGTGTGGAAGGAGGCTGTGTGTAGCTGGGTACTGCTGGCATGCTGCTCCTCCCAGCTTCCTCCTGCTCCCTCCTTGGGATGGCTGAGCTGTGGCTGGCTGCCCTTCCAGCAAAGCATCCCTGTCCTCTCTGGGTGTTCTCCTCCTGTGGCCCTGCAGCTGAGAGTTGGGGGAATTGAGATTTTAGTGTAATTTCACGGATTCGTGGTGACCACAGCTTCAGGTGGCTTTTTGCACCATCACTTAGGCTTGGAGAGTCCCTTCCAGAGGTCTGGAGTCAAGTCCCTGTCATCTCCATATTCCTGCCATAACCCCTAAAATAGTCCATCATGGCATAGGAGTAAGGCTTTCCCTTTGGCATGCTGAACCACAAGGAGTTATCTAGTTGAAACTGGAAGATGTGAAACCAAGAAAAAGGGGCTAAAATGCTCTTGGGCTGACCTTGTGGCATAATCTCAGCTCAGCCTGTGACTGTAGCGTTGAAGACGAGTGGCTGCAGGTGTGCGAGTATGTGATTTTCAGGTGGTTGTGTATGTGGTAGCTCCTCCGAACCTGGCAGTGAGATTCCTGCTGAAATAGCAGCCTTGGGGTGGACGATTTTCAGTTTCAGTGAGTTTATAGTTTAATTGGTAACTTGCTGTTTTAACTTGGTTGCACATGTGGCATTGGCAGCTGGAACCTTTTTTTTTTTCTCTCAGTGATGGCATGCTCAGGGACAGCCTTGATGTGCAGGAGTTTTTGAAAAGATGCTGTTGAAACATCAGTAGTGCTTCCAGATCCACAGGAATTAATTTTTAACCAGAGATTATGTAATCTACAAGAAATTCCATGGTTAAATCTAAAAGAAAATGCCTCAAATCCTTGAGGCATTGTGGCACCTGATCTCCCATAATCTGGTGGAAAGACTGAGTTGTTCTTCTAATCTATGTAGCAGTCAGGCTGTATGTCACTTTTGTGAATTTTAAAGAGACCCAGAAGATAAATTATTTTTGGAGCGTGGCACTTCGTCAGGGAGGGGAGCTCCTATGGGATAAATATTCTGCAAACAAGAAAATTGCCAAAGGGCTGAGACTAAGGTATATTTTTATACTTAACCATGGTTCCCTCTGAAATCTTGGTAGTAAAAATAACAAAATCTAAGCAAGGCTGCGGGTCTGAGATGTGCCTCACTTTCATCTCTGTGGTGCTAAGAGCAAAGTGTGTTTTCAGTGGAGTCAAAGCAGCCCTGTGAAAGCATTATCCTGTAACTTGGACACTGACACTGCATTGCCCTGTCCTTGTTTTCAGTCGTAGGAAATGCGTGGAGACATGCCTGCAGGCGTCTTTTATCTTCCCTTACTTTTGCAGGTGAAACCTTTTAGGGTTTTGCTTGTATAGGTAGACAGGGATATATCCTAGGAGTTTGTGGACTAATCCTGCCTGCAATCTTGGGTTCTGTTTGAAGGAGAGATTCCTGTGCCTTTTGTTAAATGTGCCTTTTAGGGTCTCTTTCCTCTCCTGCTGACTTCCATAAAAGCATGGTTGCACCTTGCACGCTTTATGGTAAAAGTGGTCCAAATGCTTTCAGCATCTGTTCTAAGGAAGGTTTGTTAACAGCTCAGTTTCTGCATGGAGCTGCTGGATTGGCAGCTTTGCCAGTGACCCTTGGTAGGTGGTGAAAACTCTGTGCCCAAATACTTGCTGAGACACTTAACTAGGCACAGTATTGTCTGGCTGACTGGGTTACAGCGCTTGTTAAAACTGATGGGATTTGCTGGTGAACCCCAGGACAGCGAATCTGTGCAGTGTTTTCTCCATTGTAGATGATAAGAGAGAGCTGGTGCTCTGCTCACAGCTGCTTACTCAGCATGCAGGAGCCAAACCAGTGTGTAGTACAGAGACTGACCAGGCAAAACAAGTGTTGTGGTAGCAGCATGGAGCTCCCGATGCCAGTGGGTGATGGAGGAATGTTACTGATGTTAACCAGTATCTCAAAACTAACACCATGAAATTAGTACTTAGCGTCACAAAAATCTTGGTACAGCAGAATAGAAAATACAGTTTCTGGAGAAAGTGGTCTCTTGCCTTTGCGTTAATTATTGCCTAGAACAGAGTAAATCAGTTGGATTCTGTCTGTAGTCCAGCAGCACAAATTTGCAGCAAGATCCACTATACCTTGTCCTGGATACATTTTTCAGCAATCCTAGTGCTTGCTAAATCACACAAATCCACTTAACATGCCATTGTGGCCTGCCTGTCATATGGGCAATGTCCACTCCAGTCCTGGATGGGAGAAGTGTCAGTGCTGCTGACACCAGCCCGTGTGTGCAGCGTGGCTGGTGGGGTGGCTGCGGGGCTGCTGGGCACTGCCTCTGGCACTGCCTGGCTCCTGCTGTGATCCAGGCTGCCCTGCCACTGCTGGCCTCCACAGCTTGGATATCGGAGTATCAGCAGCTTTTAAAAGATGAGGTGGACTTGCTTGTTCTACCAAAATTGTTGAACAGATACCCATATCCCCAGGAGAGCTTTTAGACATGTAGATGCTATTATTTGTTGAATTTTTTTTTTTCTAAGCTCCAAAATGGGGAAACTCTGCTATGATAAGTGATTGGAATTTCCTCAGTACATTGTTCAAACTGCGAGTGCTGGGCAGAGTTGTAATTTTCTATTTTTGTATGTCAGACAGCAATTGTGGCTTGTGCTAAGTTAGTATTATCATGCATATGGCTACTCCTTCCCCGGGCTCTGGGCTCGAGATCACGGGGTGCAGCGCGGCGGGGACACCAAGGGGCAGATGGGGCACTCCAGGGCCCCTCTCCAGCTTGTGGCCGAGGCTGCATTAGGTAGAGATGTTACCCCCTCACCCTCCCTTACAGTGAGGGTGTGCAGGAGCATGGGAAGGTGCAAATGCAGTATTGGACTTCCTTCTAATCTGTGGTTTTAATGCTTACTTTCTGCTGTGTTCAATCTGTCTAAGATCTCTTCTCCCTTATTCTCCCTTTAATTTTTTTTTTTGCCTGTCTCGCAGAGTTTTCTCTTCCCCCACCACTATACACTCATGTCCTCATACTTTTTGTGTTCTGGTTTTAGTTTTTTTCCCACCCCTTCATTTCTTTGCCCTGATTGCTCCATCCTTCACTTCACCTTCACTAACTCATCTGTTTCTTCCTCTCTTTTCCTGTGTAACTAATTTTTTTTCCTGCAACTGAATTACTGTGTCACAGCATGCAGGGCCCGACAGGGAGCAGTGGAAGGAGGTGGACTCAGCTCTGACCAGGCAGCTGACAGTGTTGTAGGCAGTGGCATGCATCCTACACTAGCTGTGGGGTTCCCACCCAGGACATGTTTAAATTATGTGATGCCTGTCTTATTAATTGGCACTGCAGAGTCAGCTCTAGGGTGGCAGGAGACTTGTCTCTTTAGATCATATTACAGCAGTGGTGGAAGTGAACCACCCGATCTCCTCCTTAGCACATGAGAGAGATGAACAGAGGAAGTGTGTGTTCAAGTGCCAGTTCTCTGCTTTTGAATGCTCCAGAGCTCTTGTTTATTTATCAGCATGGATAAATCACAGTTGTGATGACCTTTTCCCATGTGTGTTTGAGTTGATGCTGTCAGCAGCTGATTCTTGCTCCCTGCAGTCTTCTGAGAGCTGCCCTGCCTCCTGCTCAGGGCTTGGCAGAGGAGCTGTAGCAGATATAATCTTGCTACTGTCATTAGAATTTTGTCCTCTCCTGCTTTTATCATTTTTGTGTAGAATTTTGACAAACTCAATAATCTTGTAAGATATTAAACACTCCAAAACCCTAGAAGTTTGAAGTCAGGTTTGGTTTTCTTTTTATTGTCTCCTATATTTCTAGGTGCCTTTGTTGTCTGCTGGACCCCTGGCCTGGTCGTCTTATTGCTTGATGGCCTGAACTGTACTGACTGTGGGATTCAGAATGTTAAAAGGTGGTTTCTTCTCCTGGCCCTGTTGAACTCTGTCATGAATCCGATAATTTATTCATACAAAGATGATGAGATGTGGGCTACCATGAAAAGGATGATTTGCTGCTCCTCTGAGGATAAGAGCCAGGAGAGACGCTCATCTCGGATCCCCTCAACAGTTCTCTGCAGGAGCACGGATACCTCGGGCCACTACATTGAAGATGGCATTATTCAAGGGACAATTTGTGGAAAAGGAGATCTTGGTGACAAAGGAAACTCCTGAACTATGCAAGGGACTGACTTGGCTGGAAAAGGAGAGGGGGAAGGGAGAGGTTTTGTAAGAGGAGGTTGACTGGCAAAGCTAGTAAACAATATATCCACTTTGTTCCAGAGCCTCAACTCCAGTGTTAACAAAAGTTCTTATAAATAATTGCCTGATGGAAAAACACTTTGTAATGAAGAAAACTTTCTGTGCTGCCATCCTTTTTGTCTTTCAAGTACATGAAATTGTTTTTTCATGTGAATGGAATAAATACCTCTCAGAGACTTCTTGTGACTGGAAACAAAATGTAAGCAATGTAGTGAGACCCTCCTTAAGGTCCTACAGAGAGAAGAAACCTGCCTGACTGTGCAGGTTTGGCATTCATTGAGTATTTATGCTTTGAATAGTTTCTGTGCATCTTGAGGAGGATTGTACGCTTGGTTGGACAGAATTGTGACCTGTTTTATTGGTTTATGAAGTTCATGAAATAGTTCATACTTACCTCTTCTCTTCTTCCTCCTTATCTTGCTTTCAAAATAGGTAGTTTGATAGTTTATTAAAGCTATGCCAGAAACCTGGATGTGATGGGAGACCCAGACCAGGAGTTAGTGTGTGTGAGTATGTCTGATCATGGATTGTCAGGATCTGAGAGTACAGAAAGCACAAAAGCCATTATTTCCTCCATAGTGGGGTGAATGCTGCAGGGACAGACAGTGCACTCTCTGCTGCTGTTGTGCTGGCAGGCGTTGAGGGTGGATTAACAGAAAAGCAGCGAGACTGTGTTCACTATGCTCATTTCTTACTTCCCTAGATAACATCAAATGGGTGTGCTCGCTCCTCTTTGCCTGCTCTGCCACTGAGAGAAACGAGGTCCAAAACTCTGGTTTACTTTACTTAAAAGGGAACTTTTAATGGAAATTTAAATACCTGTATATCCAGGTTAAATCAAGCTATTTAAAATAGAAATTAATTTACAGGCAAAAAAGGCCTGAAATCAATTTAAACCCCTACAATGCACAGTATGCATTGATTGTTGGGCCTTGTCTGGACCACATTTAACCTCTGATTTGCAAACAGATCGGGCTGGAACAGGTACTCGAGGAAGAGATGATGAAACAGCGAGCAATGGAGGGCTTTCAGCATTGTGACTGATCAAACCTAGCACTGATGCAGCCACAACCCAAACAGCTGGAGTTCTGGCTTACAGAGTATGCTCCAACAGAGGGTCCAGCAATACAAAGCTCTAGGGTAAACTTCTTAAATTTAAATTTTCAGATTAAAAACTGGATTGTAGATTTCTCAGCACTCTAAAAACCTGGCTCATGCTGTCTGGTTTCAACAGCAGTGAGCTCCCTGTTGCCATTTTAACTTCAAGAGGAGTTTCCTGTGTTGTGTCCTAGAGAAAGTGTGATCCCTGGTGTTAAGGCAGGTGACCACAACCAGAGGTCACTTTGAAAAGTTTTGAAAGTTTTGGCCACTTGGAATTATCAGAGAACAACACCAAGAGCCAACACAAAGGACATATTTTATGAAGCTGAAAGATCAGCTGTGGTTTGGACAAATTCTTCCTTTGGTGCCACTTGCATGTGGGTATCTGGACTGTGTTGGTCAAAACAGAACCAGCCCTCGGCTCAGAGGCTGAGTAGGAGATTTGCAGAATGCACTGAGGGACTTCATAGCAGCCCTTAGCGTATCTTACAAACACAACAAGGCCCTTTTCAGAGAGCTCTCCCATAACATGCATTATCTTGTAGGGATGTGGCCCAGTATTCAAGGTAGATGCTGTATTTGAGTAATGCTAAAAATGTTTACACATTTTTTGCTATTATAACGCAATTTTTTTGTGCAAATACTACTTCACTGCTTCGGTGTTCTGAAAAGCATGTAAAGTGGTGCTTTGTAGAGGCGGTGGTGTGGTGGGTTGAGCCTGGCTGGAGACCAGGTGCCCACCAAAGCTGCTCCATCACTCCTCTCCTCAGCTGGACAGGGGAGAGAAAATAAAACAAAAGGCTTATGGGTCAAGATAAGGACAGGGAGAGATTGATCACCAATTATAGACTTGACTTGGAGAAAAATTAGGTTATTACCAGTCACATCAGAGCAGGATAATGGGAAATAAACCCAGATCTTAATATTTTCCTCCCATCCTCTGTTTTTCCTGAGCTTAGCTTTACTCCTGATTTTGTCTATCTCCATTCCGCAGTGGTGCAGGGGGACAGGGAATGTGGTCAGTTCATCATTGCCACTCCTTCCTCCTCATGGTGAGGTTTCCTCACACTCTTCCCCTGCTCCTTTGTGGGGTCTCTCCCAGAGGAGACAGTTCTCAAATTTCTCCAACAGCATGGGTCCCCCATGGAGTCACTGGCCAGCAAACCTGCTCCAGCAGGGGCTTTCCATGTGGTCACAGCCTCCCTTGGGCATTCCTCTTCTCCAGCATGGGATCCTCCACAGGCTGCAGGTAGATCTTTGCTCTACCATGGGCCTCTGTGGGCTGCAGGGGAAGCTCAGCTCCAGGCCTGGAGCACGTCCTGCCCACCTTGGTGTTGGCACAGTTGTTTCTCTCACACATTCTCTTCTCTTCAGCTGCAGTTGCACAGGTTTTTTTCATCTGTCTTCAATACGTTATCCCAGATCTGCTGCCCCTGTCGCTGATGGACTCAGTTTTGGACAGGGGTGGCTCTGTCTTGGAGCCAGCTGGCATTGGCTCTGTCAGACACAGGGAAGTTTCTGGTGTCTTCTCACAGAAGCCACCCTGTACCTCCTGCCCCACGCTGCTACAAAAACTTTGCCCTGCAAACCCAACCCAGGTGGCATTGCAAAGGCACAGCATGCAAGCACCCCATCCCTACAGCTACTGCAGTGCACAGTTTGTCTGAACTAGGCTGAAGCTCTGTATACAAACCTAACAGAAAATAAAATGGTACTTCAAAATGAAATTCTTGTTTTGCTTCCTGTTTGAATGGTGATTGAACAACAATGGGGAAATGTTGTTTCATGTTGCTGTGGGTCCAGGGTGGGAGTGGGGGTTGTTTTAATAAAATTTTCCTATTTACTAGCAATACTAGCCAGCATATTGCTTGGTTGAATCAGGCCCTGAAGAGAGCTTGGATGAAGATCTTGAGCATCTGCAGCAGTGAAAAAAACATTAGGTCTCTCCTGCAGAGCTTGGGATTCAGGATGCAAAATACCTGTGGATGATATTTCCAGGTAAGCAGGAAAAGGTGACTTCTGTGAAGGTAAAGAACTTTGGTTTTTTTACAGCAGTTCATGCAGTGGATTCCTGGTCTGGGTTAAGGTCTGAGAGGTATTACCAATCATTCTGCTACAAATAAGTGGGAGGGTTTGAGGTCTCTTATCCTTTTTGTTGTCTAATTAAAAAAAAAAAAAAAGAAAAAACCTTCAACAAAGCAAATTCCAAAATCCTGCAGACTGGTGCTTGGAGAATGGTCATTTGCAGTGACATGCCCTTTGTTGCTGCAGGATGCTTTCCTTGGAGCTGCTACCTCATGGTCTGCTGCTATAAATTGCAATGTGACATGACTGGAACAGGAAACTGATCTTGCATCAAACTTTCCTATGAACTGCTACAGCACAGGCTCTGTACTGTTTCCAATATCAAACTGTCTAAACATCTACCTACTCACAGAGCAGGGAATTCCTTATTAACTCCATAAACATTTATCAGAATAGTTTGTCTCAAGGAAACCATTAAAGCACTATTTATACTTGAGTAGAAAAAAAAAATACTTTAAAGAACAAAGGGCAGTTGGCGAAGGCAAGTTCTGTGGGGTTCCCTTTTTCACTAATATCCCAGAATATCTGTATCAGTTGATGTTGCATGTGCCTGCTCCTATTTATATATGTCAGTGTACATTCTTCTGGGGAAGGCTTTAGGGTGAACACTCACAGAAGCCCCAGGACATTACTTCATAGGAGGCAGAGGAAGGAAAGGGAAGAGTTACCATTAAGTCAGGTAGTTACGAGATTCTGCATGTTCCTGATGGTGCTGGAGGTCTTTCTGCATCTGAGAGCCTTGAGAGCTGCTGTATTGCAGTAAGGAGCAAGCAGATACTTCTAAAACAACATTTTCATAGCAATTATGGTTTGAAAACCTTTGTGATATTCTCCTCTTTTTTTCTCTCTCCAGCTGCTCCCAAACCAAAGTTGCTTTTCCAGTTGATCATTGGGTCCAGGAAGAAACGCTCCATGGCTTTTCCCAGGGCCAAGATGTATGGTCTGTCCTCTGTGATTTGCTCTCCCATAAAGCCTGTGTGGTCACGATCATTAGAGATGCTTTTCAGAGAACTATTATTAAAAGCTGGGAACAATGAGGTTTTATTTTACACGATAGATCTTTTGAATCTTTCTGGATAAGCAGCTAGACTGATCATTGTTTAATAGCTGTGTGCGTGGGAGAGAAGTTTCCCTGATATCTGTACTGTCAGTTTGACCTAGGTGGTGTGGGTGATGAGTCCTTCTGGGACAGCAGCCAGATTTGCTAAAGCTTGAGTGCCTCTAGAGCACAACCCTTCCACTACTTTGGGGCTGCTTTACCATGACTACTCTTCCCTCTGTATAGGTTTTTTTGCAAGATTTTTTTTTTTTTTTTTTTTTAGTAATTCCTGCAGACTGGTGAAATACATCTGTATTTGTACATATGACAGTTTCTGCATGTATTTGAACTGCAATAATTACTGCAGTGATATGATGGTGCCTTTTTCTGATCAGATCTTCATTTTATACATATTTATATATATTTTTCCCTTAAAACTCTCTTCCAAGTAGCAGTGAACTATAGGAGCAATACTTCTGATATGATTCTTTCACAGTTTTAGTGAGCTCTGCATGAAGATTCTAAACTACTGGTTAATGGAAGATGATGGAGGAAGGGTCATTTTAAGCTTGTCATATTTCTTATGCTTTTTCCCTATGGTTCTGGCTACTGGCCACTATCCAAGCAGATGCAGGGCAGGACCAGCCTTTGGTCTAGCCCAAAGCAAAGGCTGCTTGCAAGATTACAGCCAAAAATTGATAATATATGGAAATGGTAAAAAGATGCAGGCAGGGAAATTCTGTTATTTATCCCAGCCTATAATTCTAATTAAATCACTTGAAAGATGTGATCCCACTTTCCCCTTTGCACCCACTCCTACTTCTGCTGGCGCAGCCATTCGTGAGACCATATTGTGAACTGTAGTAGGTCTGAAAAAATAACCCTGGATGACACATTTTGCTAGTAGCTACAGAAGACTTTTTATTTGTCATGAGCCAGCAGATGCATTATTTCCTCTGCTTGCTATATGGAGTCACACGGATTATTTTTTTCCTAGAATCCTTTGTAAAACACAGTCCTCCTTAAATGCTATACTTTGCAGTGGCTAGGCATGCTTCTATCAGGGAAAAAGAAAAAAATCCATCTGGAAATGAGGAATTAGGTCATGTTGGTTTCTCCCCACCCACAAGGTCTTTGGGAGATACGGAATTTAGACTCTTACATGCTTTGAGCTATTCTTCAAAACATCCTGCTTATCTTTCGAGTACCATTTGGTCCCTGGCTTCTTTTATACACATTTTAATAGTATTGAGAGTGTTTTTTCATTGCAGCAGGCAGAAGCATCTGTTTTCTTCCAACCCACTTAGGAGTGCTACTTTGCAGCTCACAGGTAGGCTGTTGTGAATTGTCTTGTACGTGCATCCATGCATGTCCTCCTGTGTGAGCTGAAACTAGTCAATGTTTAAACTACCCTCTGCTGTACTTACCACCGACAACTGTGTTAGGGACAGCTTTTTTTCTGAACTAGCCTTGATTAAAATCCCAGTTGTGCACTTCAGATTCTGATATATGGCCCTGTAAGAAAGTCAACATGCAGAATAAGAAAAGCACAAATCACTTGTTAATCTGTTCTCAGTGACAGCTGTATTTTAACTTATATGTTAATTTCATTGAAATCATAGATATGGCCTAATTTCTCTAAAAAAATCCAAAAGAAATAAACAAAAACTCCCAATAAAAAGTCTATGGCTAACAGAAAACCAGACCACACCCAACATTGTGCATATCTGTAGGCCAGGAGTAAGTCAGCACACTTACAGTCCCTGACCTTTAGTTTACCTGACTTGCTTTGAGATGTATGAAAATAAGGAATTCTTGTTTCTGAGCACAAGTAATTGCTTAGGGGTTTGGTATGTGATCTCCTGAGGATGTGCTTCTTATCTAGACAGGTTCTTTAGCTTTCCTCCTAAAGCTTCTCTGGAAGGTGGTGGGATACTGCCCTGGGAGCATCGTTGTCTCACCCATTTTTGCATTTCATGTGTGTAATAGTTAAGAATACATATCTACTGTATTGTCCCTAAAGGTTAAGATTCTTCTGCTTGTGCTAAAGACTCTCACAGTTCTGTAGCACTAATTTTATCCCCAGGTTCCATTTGTATTTATGCAAACAAAAGCTTGGTGTGTTGGCTTTACTTAGATTTCTGTTAGCAATATGCTCAGTTGCTAAAGGATGTCAAAATGCATGGAAGTGAAAAGGCTTGATCTCCAGAGATGGAAATGTTATTAATGCTTAAATGATTCTATTCAAATCCCAGTTAACGCATCAGTTGTTATGAATGTTAGTGTATTGGCTTGTGCAGTGCCCTCTGTGATACTGGGCTGGGATTTTCCCACAGGTATAAATGAGTTAATTTAGTTAGAAACGTAAGGGTTTGTGCCTGTAGGGATAAAGAGCCGGTGAATGGAGAACTTGGAGTTGCTCACCCCCATGCTTTAACTCTGTGCACAGTGACACTGCTCTCAGTGGCCCCTTTTCTGTGAAAGGAGCCCTGTGACTGTCGGCAGCTGTGAGCTGAAGACATTGAATGATGTGGTTTAGATCTAAGTCCCTGCTGTAGGGGGAACTGTCCCTATGGCAAGAGGCTGGCTGACAAACACACCAGTCCCTCTCAGACACAATTACCAATTTTAAAGAGGAAACATTTGTGCCCATAACCACAAATTTACAATATTGGATTATGTCCCAAATTTGACCTACACTGTTTTGTCCTATTTTTCCTTTATAATCGCTTTGCACAGTCCATGTAATTTTTTGTGTGTTCTGCTTTGTTCTTCAAAGCACAGATTAAACCACACTTCTCTCTAAACAGATAAATTCCAGCAGTATTGAGTCCTAGAGCAACCCTACAATTTCACAGACCAGAGAGCCACAAAAAGAAATAAAGATGGTTGAGCAGAGATTTTAGTCTTGAGTTTTTGCAAGGTCAGAATACCAAAAATAACAAAAATAGTTATGCTTGCATGTATTACTTAAAGATGTTGGAGAAAACCACTTTGTCAAAAGAAAAGGAAACCCTGAGCTTATGGCTGATTTTTGCAGTTAAAATGTGAGTTGTAAGTTCTAAACTTTTAATTTGCAAATCTTCTGGACAACAGAAGCAAAGAAATCTGTTTTCTGATTGGCTTGTCTGAACTGGATAGAAGCTGCCATGTGCATTCAGCTCCTTCCCAGCACGAGGGGATCCAGGCAGGACAGTGATCTCCTGAACCCCTTTTTCCACCTAAGTTCTAGCCCACGTTTCTCTCCATGGGCTCCAGGAACTTTGCTGATTTACAGAAAGAAGACCAAGCCCAAGGATTAAGGAACTTCTGCAGAATACAGTGTGAGCTCTGGCTGGAGACTTTCTGTTAAGTGCTTGTGCCTCCTGTCCCCAGTGGTGGCTGAGATTGCACCATGATCCTTGCTTCTCTGGAGCAGACTCTCTGCCCAGCTCTTTATTTTCCCAAAACCTGTTGGTATGGCAACACCTTTAGATCTTTGCCTCTCAGCCAAGTTTTATTGAAAGTGAGTGATGATTTCAAAAATTTTGAGAGGCTAGTCAGGCAAAATGTGACACACTGCCCATGCCTCATGCCATTCAGAAATCAGGATAAAAGTATTTTATGGATGCAATTTTATGCTTGCTTGTGCATAGGTGACGACTTGCAGGAAGAGGATGAAGGCAATCCCCAAAGTGTCCTCCCAGCAAATCCCTGATATTCCATCACTGCTGTGCCTCTAATCTTCTCACCCAGTCAATGCCAGGAAAATACCAGTCTGCCAACTTTATCCTTTTTGTAGTCAGCAAAATTCTTAAAGAATTATTGAGGTGAAGTAGTTTTGACCCCTTCTCGCTGCAGATATATGAGTATGGCTTCTCCAAAAGGTAGCAGGATGACTTGAAAGGAGCTGTGAGTCCATCTGTAAAACATAGAGTTACATGTGAAGGAAAATCAGGCTCCTGTGGTCGCTCACCTCGTGTATGGTCTGCTTACTTTGTGATGCCCGAGGTTCAGAGGTGTTGCAAAGTGACTTGAGGATTTACTTCTGTGTGAGTTCTGAGAAGTTTTTGTCTGGTGAGAGTGGTTCAAATGAACCAGAAGCCACAGAGGGATTGACATGAGGGAGCCTCAGGGGATGCAGATGGTCACAGGGGATACCCAGTGCAGAGGGAAACTCTACTTATTAACTAAACCTGACGCTACTGACTCTTCATTGGGCTGTTCATGTACCAGCTGTGGTTGTAAGCCCTTTTCTCTGAATGGGGTTGGGCCATCCTTCTGCTGTGGGTGTTCAGAGACTCAGCTGTAATGTTCAGGGGCAGCAGGACCAGGTGCTGGTGTTCAGAGCCCTGACACAAGGGTAGGAAGCTGCAAGGAACAGTAGGAGGTGACATGTCAGTATCTCAAGGGATTTAAGCCCAAATGACTCAGTGAGGGTTGCTAGACAGGAGTCTCTGGTGGATGACAATTCACTTCTCTCTCTCTGCCCTCTTGTCTTGCCCTCTGTCCCTTCCCACCCTTTGCAACAGCAGTACGAGCTACAGAGTTGAAGTACAAAGAACTTTTGGCCAGTCAAGCCAAATGTCGATTAGAAGAGGTGCCAGGGATGAGATAACACTCGGATTTGGTATGAGCAGTTCATCCTCCCCTGAGGCAGTCAGACCGAATATTTTGACTTGCTACAATAATTTCCTGTGGGCTGATAACCACTGATTCGATACAAATGGTAGTAACAGGCTCCATCAGGAGCTGTCCTGAAGGGCTGTTGATTCATTTAATCCCACAATGAAGATTGAGTGAGCTATTATTTCAAAAGGCAAGCTGGATCCAGCGTGTATTTGTATCAACACGCCAGAGATGACACAACCAGTGCCTCACCCAGCCCAGAAAAGTGGGTTTTTGCTGATGTTTTATTTGGTCTCCATGTTTGGCTGGGAGACAAGAAATGCTCTTTTGATATGTTGTTTCTATGAACAGTAAACTAAAAACAGTCTCTGTGAGAGGGTGGCACTGCTGTGTTCTACTCACTTGATTTCTGTGCACCTCCCTTCTGCATAGTTTCTAGTGGGAAATGTCACTGTGAGAATAAGGACCTAGGGATTCCAGAGTTGCCACAGTGACTGGGACTGCCTGCCCACCAAATGCAGCTGGGAGCTCCTCACAGGTCCTGCCACATTTTGGAAGCAGCGAGGAGAGCCTGCGGGTGGTCTTGCTGAAGGAGTGCTGGTGGTCCTGGTCAGACAATGTGCAGTAGCTGGTTCCCACCTGCATGTGGGCTCTTCGTAGGTGCCTCATGTCTGCTGTCCTTGGAGAGCCCACAGGCACTCAGGCATCTCTCCAGGTATGAGGTTTAAATTTTTTCCCCTTTAGTTTCTAAGGAACATTTTTGACATTGTCAACGTTGAAGCAACTGGAGCTTTCTTTGATCCAGGAGTGAAGTTGACTCAGCTCTGCTTTGCCCAGTTTTATTTAAAGACCATGACTACTACTTCTGAAACATTACTCATGAATGCTGTTATTGCATTATCTGCTTTTCCATCTGTTAGATGCCATGGTCTCAGCAGCACAAATACTCTAACAGTAGCAGCTGTCAAAGGTCTATTTAGGCATCTTCAAAAAGTAGTAAAACCTGATACCACTAAAGATAAGCCAAGTTTTGTTACAATAAAGTTTTCCTTGGGTCTGATTTTAGAAATGTTACTACTTAGAGCACCTCTGGAATTTTACTTTTGATAGGAGGGAGGTTGTACTCATCTATTATTTTAAGTACAATTATTTGCTTATTCCTGGTTTAAATGATGTTGTGTTATTGTTTATAACCCATGCACAAACATATGACCCTCTGTTACATCTGTCCTCAGTGTTCTGTTTGGCTGCTTCCCAGCTCTGGGAGTTTACATAGGATAAAAAAGTATCACTTGGGCCAAACCCATGTCTCATCTTCTGAGTAACCCCCATGACTTCACGACAAATCAGAAGTCTAATTATAAGCATAGCTCATGAAGCAGGAGATGCCCTGAACCAAGTCCTGTGTATCACTTAGAAGAGTAAAATTACAATTCTGTAGTGAATAGTGCATTTAAGTATGAATGATAATTGCAGCAACAAATTAACTTTGTTTATACTAATTGAGTAGATCTGAAGACTCCTTGAAGACAGGTGTCCCATTAATAAGCATTGCCTAATGGACTGCAGTTCCTTCAGAAGCCTCAATCTTGACCGGGCACAAGGAATCAACCAAAGTGTTCTGCAACACTGCAGCTCCACTATGCTGCACACAGACAAGCTGCGTGTCTGCAGGAGCCTGGGCACCCTGTCCCTGGTCCTGGCTGCTCTTACACCCCTGTCCCCACCGGCTCAGCACCTGCTGGTCCTTCGGCCAAGCTGGAAAACTGCAAGAGAGCACAGTTCTTCCAGTCACAGCCCAGGAGGGACAGGGGTGATGATGTAAGGGCCACCAGCTGCTCTTGGGGTTAGATCTGCCCCAACAAGTAGTCACAGAGGTGAGTGGTGCCCTATGGCAGCTGTACGTTCCCTGAGAGCTGAAAGACACAGCGGCAACACCGGCAGCTTTCCCGGCATTTCATCTCCCTGCTCACGATTGCGGATGTCTAAAAAGTGCATTGGAGAAATGCATGGTTTAGGGCTAAAACCAGAGATGGGAGGCAGTTGTGCTGGGGCCCAAGCTCTTCCTGGTAATAACAACCACAGTCTGCAATCTGTCAGGTAAGGTGTACTTTTGGTGTGGCTGGTTTTTTCCCTGACAGTGCACCCTTGGTGCAGCCACAGGGCAGCCGGCAGGAGCCACTCTGGGAGGTGGCACGGCACGTTCCCTGCAAGGTACATGGCACTCCTGGTTCCCTCCTCCCCGTTGCCTGGAGCCTGTCAGGACAGCCCAGCACCTCGGTGGCATCATTGTGTGGTGCCTGCTGGCCATGTGCCACCCCGAGGGCTCCCTCACTACCCTGGGGACTTTGCACAGAGCGCTGATCCTGCCCTGACCTTGGAAGCCCCTCACCAGGGACTGGGCAGGGGGGTTACGGGGTGGTTTAGGGAAAGGGCAGGCAGAGGAGTGTAAAGATGGGGTTGTTGATAAGGCTCCAACCACCAAACCGGTCTGGAACCGTGTGATTTGGCACAGTGCAGGGAGCTGTAGCTAACAACACAAAAGATGAATAATTGCAGGTCATGGCATTCATTCTCTGAATTTAGAAATGATTAAGCTCATGGTGAGGGCAGGCAGCTGCAGGTTCAGGCTGCCTTTGTCCCCCCAGCCATGGTTAACATGGCACTGACGTGCGGCTGGCGAGCAGGCACCTCTGCTCCTCCAGCTGCGCCCTTCGCTCGGAGCGGGGCTGCGGCAGGGCCTCGCTTCGCCAGGAGCGAGGCTGCTGCAGGGCCTCGCTGCGCCCTTCGCCCGGAGCGGGGCTGCTGCAGGGCCTCGCTGCGCCCTTCCCCCGGAGCGGGGCTGCTGCGGGGCCTCGCTTTGCCCGGAGCGGGGCTGCTCCAGGGCCTCGCTGCGCCCGGAGCGCGGCTGCTGCCGGGCCTCGCTGCGCCCGGAGCGCGGCTGCTGCCGGGCCTCGCTGCGCCCGGAGCGCGGCTGCTGCCGGGCCTCGCTGCGCCCGGAGCGCGGCTGCTGCCGGGCCTCGCTGCGCCCGGAGCGCGGCTGCTGCCGGGCCTCGCTGCGCCCGGAGCGCGGCTGCTGCCGGGCCTCGCTGCGCCCGGAGCGCGGCTGCTGCCGGGCCTCGCTGCGCCAGGAGCGAGGCGGCTGCAGGGCCTCGCGGCGCCCTTTCCCTGGAGCAGTGCTGCTGCCGCGCCTCGCTGCGCCCTTCCCCCGGAGCGGGGCTGCTCCAGGGCCTCGCCGCACCCTTCGCTCGGAGCGGGGCTGCGGCAGGGCCTCGCTTTGCCCGGAGTGGGGCTGTTGCAGGGCCTCGCTTCGCCCCTCCTGCCCTGGCCTTCGCAGGGGATCGTGTGCGGCGTGAAGGCCGAGGGCTCTTCTCCTGCCCCTCAGTTCTCCACCCGAACCGGCGGAGGCGATGTAAGCTGTGACATGGGGTAAGTCACAGCCACTGCACGTGCCTGTTCAAGGAGGTGGAAATGAAAGGGGCAGGAAGGACAAACATCGGCTCCAAACAGGCACATCCAGCCCGGTGCTCTGCTCTGCTGCTGCCTCGAGTCACATCCCAGGCCACAGAGACAGAGCTTTAGTGGGGCTCATGGGCTAATGGGCCTGCCTAAACTGAGTTTAACTCTGTATTTAAAAATAATGGATATGTTTAGTTAAAGCATAGTAGCTAATGACTGGGAGCAGGGAGGTTTTTCTAATGTTGTAGAAGGGGAAGTAAAACTAAAAGGGCTGGTTTCTAATTAGAAAACTGTAACCTATATAAAACTATATCTTATCAGGATTGTCTTATCTAATTTTACATTCTCTCAGTTCTTGTGAGGTACGACATGTGCCTACAAGTGAATGTGTCCTTGGAGAAGAAACAGTAGCTACTCTGAGTTCCTGCAGAGGGCTTGCAGCGAAATCCCAAGGATACTGCTAGCTAGTGTAAGTTGACTTTGGAGCTGCTGCTGTGTGTTTTGAGCTAAGTCTGTGTGAGGTTTGACATCAATCTGCAGGTACAATGCTTCGGTACAATTAATGTGGCACTTCAAAGCCTGAATCCTGTGAGCAGGAGGCTGAAGCTAAAACAGGAGAAAATGAATCCACCAATGTTTGCTAAATGGTCCTTTCCTCTGATGGCTGACAGTCTTTTAGTCCCTTCCCGGTTGGAGTCTAAATGTCTACCAGCTCCTTTCAGAGTCACGGCATTGGTGACCCAGGAAAATTAATTATTTTCTTTCGTCTTCTAATTCTTTTCCCCATTTCACTGAACAACCCTTTGAGAACCCTCTTACTGTCTGTGTGTCTGCCCAGCTAATTCTTTACAGCAACAAGGGATGATGCACAGACCTTCAGCACTGACAGTCATGGGGAAGAGGTAAAGTCTGGGATGGTGAACAAGGCTTAAGATTGCTAAGCCTGGGGGAGAAAATGATGCCTAATGGAGCAGCAGTTTCAAGTCAAGGGTGAAAGGAGTGCATTACAGCAGATGTGGAGAAGGCTGGTGTTTATCTGCCACTTGCTTTGTCTACACGTGGGAGAAGTGGGGGATGCATCAAGCAACCACATCTGTACACAGGCTATCAAAGTGCATTTGATATTGCAGAAAACTCATAAGAAAGCTTATTTAAAGTGCTCTGTGATGCACACAAGCCTTGAACTAGCTATGGGTTTCTCTTGAGTGTTCCTCAAGAGAGAAACCTTCTGTATGAGACTATGGCCACAGCTTCCAAGCACTGCTGCTGTTGCAGACTTCTTTGGCTTTCCCTGGGGAAAGCTGACTGCAGTTGCATCTCATTTTACAAAGAAAAAAAAGCAAAAAGGAAAGAAAACACCCGAATGAATGAATAAACAAAAACCCAGAGAAAGAATCAGGTGCAAAAATAGAAAAGGCTATCACAAATTAAAGCATGGAAACCTACTGGGTCACAAATTGGATATAAGCCATTGGTGCTGGGGTATTGCAAGTAGGGAAAAAATACAAGTTTTTTTTCTGAGATCTGTTAGTGCGATGATTGCATCAGCAGCATGGGAGCTTGACAGTGGCAGGTCACATCCAGGACACCGGGCTAAATGTTCTGGACACACTGGGAGGTGTCCAGCAGACAGCAACAAACCTGGCAGTTGTTGAAAATATGACCACTGAGGAAAGCCTGAAATAATTGAGCTGAACACTAGACCTTTCTCTTTGGAAAGGATAAGCACCATTACTGAGGGTTTCAAAAAGAGATGAGTGTGCAGGTTGGAGCCTCAGGTGTGGTTAGGTGCATCTTAAACAGAACAACCTTAGGTTTCATCCAGTACTGTGTTCTGGGATCTTTCTGTGTTATTGCAGATGCTGAATTGGGGTTTTAAAATTTTCACCCTTCTTGTTTTGCAGGATGCAGTGGGAGGAAGGCAGGCTGGCAGCCACAGCACAAGACCTCACAACCACAGCTCCCAGACCCCACTTTGGTTCCACTTCTGGTCCTGAGCAGCATTATCTGCAGGTAATAATCTTACAGTTCCTGGACTTCTTGAAGGGGTTAACAGCTAAACTCTTTTCTGAAATGGGCTGAGGTCTCTATGTGAGTGGAACTCAAGATCTGCAAAGTAATATTATGTTGCCGTTAAGGCAGCAGGAGGGATAAACTATCCTGGCTCATATATAAATATTTGCACTTACAAACACGAGCAAGGGTAACTGAAGAAAAATGTGAAAGACTCATGTTGTTACTGTTGTTTTTTAAAGTTTGCTGTCCTGCAATTAAATACTTCTAAAATAATTCTATGGCAACCACAGCATAACAAACCCCATATGGCCTTCTGCTCAGTTACTTTGACCAGCACCAGAATGCAGGTTGGTCACGGAATCTTGATGGCTTCTGGTGCTTTAGCCAAATCACAAGTCTGCAGGAGCTGGGTCCTGCTTCTTCTTTGCTCAGTTTAAGAAAATAAAAACAAAATAAAAGCTGTTGTATACCAGGCAGTTACAGCAGGAGAGATAGAGAAATAACCTGTTTTATTACAAAAAGATATCTCTGAGCATCCGAGTGCTGGCCACTCAGTAATTAAAAATCATCTTAGAACCATGAAGCAAGCTGTGCCCTATACACTCCCATTTCAGACAAAACAATTGCAGAAAACAGCTTAAAACAGATACTAAAACCAGCAGACATCCGGTTAATAACCATAGGGTACATTAGGCACATTAGGGTACATTAGGAAATAAGAGGTTTGCCTGTTTATTTGCATTTTTTTTGGCATAAAGAAATGACATAGTTCATGAGCCTCTCCTCTTCAGGGCTGGACATGCTGCTGGTGCAAGGCTGAGATGGGAGATCAGCAGAGGTTCATGACTGCCAGTAGCAAATCCCGTGGAAAAAGCAAAGGCAGAGTTGTTAAGGGTCATCTTCTCAGAACCAGGACTGCGAGCAGTGAACCCTGGAGCATCCTCCTCCTTTACAGCACCTTGTAGGTGGGTGAGATGGGGTGCAATGCAATGAATTTACACAACCTCCTGGAAGGAGAGGGTACTAGGGCAGGAAACCCCTCCACCACAGCAGGAGAATGAGGCTGCTGTGGCTTGGGCAGTGCAGAGCTGTCTGCTTGCTGCTCTCCACAGTCATGGGTGAGGTGGGTCTGGTTTTGCCAACCAAGGGGAATGCAACTGCTCTGGGAGATTAAAACAGGCAGAGGGTGAGTACGACCTATGAACCACCACCAACTCTGAGGCAGAACTGTTCCTGGCAGTATATTCCCAAGCACTTTATTAAATTTAATTTTAAATGCTCTTCTCACTGTGATGTTCTCTGCTTCCTCCGAGAGGTTTGGTTCATTAGGTCCATTAGTGCAATTAGGGATTCAGCACAGCAGACCACTTGAAAAAAATCAGTCCAAAGGGCATCTCACTGACAGCTAATGTGGCCTCTCTCTTACTCCACCAGAAAAGCTGCAGGAAAAAAAAAAAGAATGTCTGAGTGTGTCCTTTCCTGGAGAAACTTCCTTTTGCTGTGAAAAAGCAAGGGTGTTCATGTGGCGCTGCAGCCTGATGGCAAAGCAGAGCTTACGAGGCTCTGTGCTGCAGCTGGACTGTGTGGCAGAGCATCCTGGGGCCCAACCACTGTTGTGTCTCCCAGCTCTCACATCCTGGGGAGACCATCCATGCAGGAGGAGCTAGGATGGTCTCTTATCTGGAAGCAGAACATGAATAGCTGGAGGAACTGCTGATAACATAGAGAGGGTCATCATGGCCTTGTATTCCCTAAAATGTGGTCAGTGGCAACACACACAGCTGTCTGCTGGATGTCTATCATGAGCCACATCCTACCATGGCTGCTCTTTGGGAGAAGGGGGCCTGGGAGTGAATCAGGAGTCAAGTTTCAGCCTCCCTTATGCATCACTTTTCTTTTCTCACACCTGGAATGGAGCTGGTCAGGGTGTGGGGCAGCTCTGGCACCATTTCAACCAAGTTGCAAGCCAGAATTGAGTTATTTCTTGCTGTGCGCATTTGGAAGACACCCATTCTCCACATTGTCCTGCTAGTAATCTGCTGAATCAGAGGACAGTCTTGCAATGAGAGGAAAATCACTTGTCAGGGAAAGAGTGATGGCATATGCTAAAGCTGTTATGAGAATTTTGCCTGGCTTTGGACAACTAATTTCTGTTTGATAATGTGGGCGATGATCAAGATCCACTTTTAGATTTCAGTACGGAATAATCTAAGACAGCAGCTCTTGATGTCAGTGGGAAATGTGCCTATTTATGCTAGACAGAATTTAGGCATGGCAGACCAGAGCAGCCATATGTTGCACAGTATTATGCCACGCTCCCATGTACTTTTCTAGTTAGTTCCTTTCAATTCAATATGCTCAAAGTAGAAGCAGGCTGTGCTGTGTTTCGGGAACTTGTGCAAGCAGCAAATCCTGTTAGGAGAATAAAGCTGCCTAAGCCATGGATTGCTTGTTGCATGCTCGGCACCATCAATCACTGCCCTGCCACGGCAGCTGGGGAAGGTGCGAGGGTGCCAGAAGTGTTTTGGCAAAGAGCAATGCCATCAGGGCTCATGGCCACCGTTCAGAGTGCTGCAGCCACAGCCCCGGGGTGACCACCTCACCCCTGCCACGGATGAATGTTTCTGTGGGAGATGTGGCTGAAGGGACTGTACAGCTCCACCGAGCCACCACGTTTTACAGCTCGGTGTGTTAAGCTAGAGCTTGGCAGGTTTCCTCTTGTATTGATGCGCAGGGCAGTCAGCTAGGGCAGCTGTTTGTCTTGCAGGAAGGGCAGGACATTCCCCTGTGTCTGGAATGGCTCCAAGGGCCACAGCTACATCCAGCTGCTGTTCAGCCCACAAAGAGTGTGTGTAGGGCATGTACATTTCAAAAGGCTTTACTGGCTCTTCTATTAGTTGAACACTTAGGAGTCTTCCAGAGGTTTGAGTATTTTTCTCATATAAACTTTATTAAATTGCACAAATTCTTCCTGGGACTGTTTGTCCTGTCACATCCACAGTCTATTCAATCTACTGTCAGTCATCACATGCCAGCTTATAAACCTGGCCAAACAGCTACCCCTTGCACTCTGTATGCACAGTGTTGCATGGGCTGTCATCCCCTGCCAAAGGCTGTGAACAAGCCAGAGCTGAAGAGAAACAGAAAAAGCACTTACTTTAAACAAACAAACAGACAAACCAAAGAAAGAAAGAAGAATCAGGTCAAGTTTATACTGCAAAGGCTTGGGCTATAAACTAAAATGCAGGTATTGGAACTTTCTAGACAATAAACACTCCTACAAAGACTTGTTTTATTAAATCTTTAAAAGCTAAATTTTACAATAACATACACCCCCAGTCAATTAATAGGATGTTTATTTTTCTATTTCATTTAGTTAAAAGCCTGCAGTGGAGACTAATTCCTACAGCTATGTGGATTGCCATCAGTCGTGCTCTGCACAGGAGCCAAATATTACAGCCTTCTGACAACTTTTCAGACGGCTGCATCTCATGTTGTCATGGAAATGGACGTGAGCTCACTGAAAGCTGGGTAATGGGCTCTAAAATCATCACTCCTTATATTGAAAAATTGCTGGTGGGACCTTAGGTAGTAGTAGTAATACTAATAATGTCTCAGCTTGTGGAACATTGGTCTTTGTTGATCTTATTTTGTAGAAGTGTTATGTTCATGTTTGTATTGAAATTATCTTGTCAAATAGAACCCTTCCATTTGCATTGCACTGACTGACTACAGTGCTGCAGCAGTCAGATACCGTTCAGACCCAGCAACAGGGAGAGCATCACCAAGAAAATGGAAATGAGGAGGAGGAGGAGGATTGTTTATTTTAACTAACCATGCATATGCGCACCACTGACCTTTTCTTTTATCATGTCTGCCCTCTTGCACAACCATTTTCCATTAGTCCAGAACTGTTTGCTTGATCCACTGCCATTCCAATATATGATAAAGTTCAATATTGTTATGTCCCACATTAATGTCCCTTCACTTTGCTGTGTTCAGCAATCTTCAGCTTTGCCCTAGTTTCACGGTGTTCTTAATTGTACTGAAAATGTTTGCCTCTAGCATCATAGTAACATCTTACTAATCAAACAATACTGGCAAGGAAAATTTTGCTATGCAGATAAATTTGACCATGAGAATTTAAACTGTAAAAAAAAATTAAAGCTTTTAGGGAAAAATTGTGCCTGTAGTCACAGGGCGGAATGCAGAGCTGCAAACAAAGAAAATAAGAGTTGGAAGCCATCTTCTCAGCCTATCATTTGTGGAAAAACCTTCTACATTTTCCAAGAGTCCTGTGAAAACAAACTGCTTATATGCCAGTCTTAATCTTGAGATATTTTAATAGGTTGCTTTCAAGTTATTTAACTTTATTGAATTAGCAGAAGAGTAATTTTTTACCTTTATATTAGCTCTAGAGAAACAGCATAGTTTTTTGTTATTACTGTAGCATATCAAGATATGATGTTGAAATGCTTTTAAATCTGAGTCTTGAGCATATCAATATATTGTAGAAAATTGAGGTATACACTTTTAATTCCTGGAAAACTCTGGCTCTCTTGATCTGCGAACACCATACATTGAAATACTGCTGAAATTAACAGTGTGTATGTACTCTCCACCTGAATTTGTAATCTCATGGCATGCTAGTTTTATTTACTGATCAGCTGATTTGTGGGTAGATTCATGGTATTTCAGGCTATTTGCTTTCAACATGTCCTTTGCCAATCCTCTGTCAAATTAAAGAGAAAATTCTGTATCCATTTCAATCCATTTCCCAAATCTGACTTGCCTCCTTATGGTGCCTAACAGCACTACTCAGTAGTATTTCCAAGCCTATGTGGAGCATTCCTGCTGTATCTGTTTAAAAAGATGCCTGAACTTGCTCCATTATAGTCAGAAGAGCTCTGTGGCAGAGATGGGGTTTGCACATAAAGAGGGGAGGCTGCTGATGAAGGAAGCTAACACTTCTGCAGTAAAAGTCATTAGGCATGCAGCCAAATTCAGATTTTATAATCTTCCTCTAGGCCATGCTTGTGAGACTCAGGGTTGTTTTAATTATATTGTTTCTTTCAAGTAGATTTTATAGGAAGAGGATTGCTCTGTTTTCCTTCAGTGACTGCTTTTTTCAGAGGCTCAGAGGTCATGTAAAAGATCCCTGGTGGTTAATTAATTTCTGCATAACCTTCTCACACCCATTATTGTATGGGGTTCATATTTTAGAATCAGAAGGGTGACAGGGAGAGCTGAGCTGGTGCAGGCTGCCACTTGCAGAAGAGGAAGTTCTCTGAGCCACTCTCCAATCAGCACTGTCACTTCAACTACTGTTTACAGCACCGCCAAACTAACACATGGCCTCTTGATGCTCAGGAGACACCCAGTGCCTGTCCACTGGGGAATGCACAGGGCAAGGGTGATTTCCAGAAGAGACAGTCAGTACAGAGTTCTAGGAAGAGTGTTTCACAAAATTTGTCCGTCTTTCAGCATGATCTGAAAACTGCATCCCCTTTTTCTCATGTTAGCTCCCAGTTTCAGTTTGGATGAAGTCGGGGCAGATCTCCCACTGACTTCAAAGCAGCAAAGTCTTGGCATTTAGAGGAAAATCAATATGAAGAATAATGATGCAATATAAACACTTCTGTTATAAATGCATAATGTAAATAACACTCTTTTATAGCATTTATTTAAATCCCCAGGCACTGGTGAAAATAGGTCTCCAAATAACCTAAATAGTTTGGCACATTAAACCCTCAGCCCTTACAAATATTGGTAGTGTTTCAAAGAATGCATTTTTAAGTGAGCAATAAAAAGCAATTAGGCATGTAATTGTTGTTTTAGAGATTTAATCCAATTCCCACTGCAGTCAGTGGGAGTCTACAATCACTTCAATGGGGACTGAGTTGGGACCTTACACATTTGAAATCAGGGAGGGAAAAAGAAGGGGATAGGCAAACCTGAACAAAATCAGAATTGGGAATTTCATAAGCCTAAATAAAATGCACAAAACATTTGAGATAGAAGACATCCTTTTGTTGGGCAGAAAGCATCTACTAACCACAACTGAACAAGATTTCCCCCCCTCCCTCCATACAATGCCCCTCCTGTCACTTGACAGCCATATAATTAAATTATGGGATAGTAAACTTTTCTGAACTTCTCAAAGAAGGTAACTCAATTTCTCTCTGTCAGATGTCACACCACCTAATTATAATTAATTGTATTTCTATATTTGTCAAGTAGCACAAATGTTAAAAGACAGTGTATAAACCTGAAATAGGCTAAACACTATAGAACCTGTAATTGACTTGTATTTAGGATAGACATGAATGCTATCAACACACGTAGATGGAAAGCTTCAACATACTTTATGCTATTACTTTCATTGAAAGTAAAAAACAGTATTTAGTTTTTAAGCTGGAAATTGGAAAGATACACTGTTCAGAACATTCACAATTACTTGTGAGAATCGTGGATGGTATATCAATATCTACACTGCAGAGATCTGAATCCAGGTTGTTAAGGATTTTGTTTTCCTCTTGGCTAATGTGCAAATATATTATGACTATCAAGTTACACAACTCAAAACCAAGTTCCCTGTATGAATCTTTGAACTTTTGTCAGGATTATATCTAATGGGAAAAAATATTATGCTTGTGACAAGATGTTAGTGTAATTTTATTGCATTTTCTCCCTAGGTATCACAGGATCTCATTTACAGCATTTTGTTTCCTGCAGGACTGAGACTGCAGCCAAATATTTTGTCACTACTGAGCCAGGGTTAGGTTCATTGCTTTGGCTGAAATCTAAATGGAATAAACGGGAGTTGGATGTAAATGGGCTACTCGGAGTTCTGGTGGAGTGAACACCCCCTTTCTTTTGGTGCAGGAACAGAGGTAATGGGCATTAAGATGACCAGCCTGGTTTGAATGGAAGCTTTCCATCCACAATTTAAAGGTGAGACTCCAAAACCAAATATGGCAAATCATACGATCTTAAAACTCGATTTTAGTCTAGGAAGAAATGGCATAAAGCTGCACAATACATTTTCCTAATAGTGAAATGGCTAATAAGGAGACATGATGAAACTGACTTCAGTGACACCGCAAAATAAGTTTCCAAGGATTTATAGCAACCTAAGTATTACTTCTGGTGATTTATAAAGCTGCACAGATCTTCCTCTAGACAGCCAGAGGAACCAAACCCAGAAGACGGCTGCAATGATGTATTACTGTTTGTTTGACCTCGTTTGTCACAAGAACAGGGCCTTTAGATCAAATGTGTTCGCATCAAGGCCAGCTCTCCCCTCCCTACAGTTACTTGCCAACAGCAACAGGGCCTTGGAGAATTAACATTTTAACTACTGGACTTTAGAAAATGTATTTTACTCTTTCTACAGCAATGCAAATAAACTCCATTTTCAATGAAAAGTACTATACACCACCATTTTAAAAAAAGGCAGTCAAGGACAGACTACAAGGTGTATGAGCAGATCAGTATCCCAGTGAAACCCTGGAGAAGCAGTGCTTTGAATTTGCTGACTGACCACTGGATGCCACTATTGTTCCACTGAAATAAAGTGTAGCGTTGTCATATTCTGACTGGCTTACTGCACTAAAAAGGGGAGTTCAAACAGCACTAGTATGTGCAATTTTCTGTAGAAAATAAGCAATTAGATTTGAAATTATTAATGCGTTTTTCTGTGTTTAGAAATTTGATTTTTCTCCCCCCTTAGAGCCCCTTCCCTGCAGGAATCTCAGCACCAGTCTCTCCTTTTGAAGGCCCTGGCAGGCTACCTCCATGTTTTGACTAAAGAGAAGCAATTCCAAATCCACGCTCTTGTCATGCAGAATATTTAGGCATTATTCAGCAAAAGAGGAAGAGATGAACGACCTAATATTAGCCTCCAAAAATTCAGAGACCTGAACTGGCGAGATGGTCATGGTACCATGGTCCCCAGCTGGCAGAGGCTGCAGGGATGTTTAGAGCCTCTGTCAGTAGTAAGCTCAGTGTTGGATGTCAAAGAGACATTAAGATTAGTGGACAACAATGTTATAACATTGTGAAATTTTCTCTACATGAGTGGGTCTGGGTTATCCTCCTTTTAAAATCTCTTTACTGGTTTTAACATTTTAAACCATAGATAGATAGATAGATTTGAAGCCAGACCAGTTCTGCCTGTCGGCAGAATCGCAGGACACGGGTTGCTGTATTTCTCACCATCCTCCAGTTTGTGTGTGCAGCTCCTCAAGGTCTGTGACCTCTGGAAGCCCACGGGGAAACCGTGTGGCTCTCAGGACAAGGAGCAGTGCTGAGATGTTCCCATGAATGCTCTGCAGCCTTCCCCCTGAAAGGGCTTTCCTTTTACCCTTGAGATAAACACAGAGTGTAGCACTGCCCCAAAGCCTCCACACGCTTGCATCCCACAGCACTGGATCCGTGTACTATCTCACGCTGATGTTTTCCTTGATTAAATTCCCACTTGGAGCTGGCACTGAGCCCTGTTTTAGTAATAAAAAGTGTGAGCAAGGGTGCTGTTTGTAAGCCCCTCTGCTCCCAGCTTTTCCTCAGTCGTTTTCCCATGCAAGTTCTCCACACATCAACACCATTCATCCCTCGCAGTCTGTGCCATGGAGCCATATTCTGTATTTTTCTCATTTCCAGGAGATAACTCTGTCAGGAAGGAACAAACATTCTCCTTTTAACTGCTCTACTTGATATTCCAGAGGCAGTCACCTCCAGCAAGAGGTGAAGAAAACAACTGCAGGTAGTAATGTCTTAAATCCTCTGCTCTAAAACTTTGCACTAAATCAAGGAATTATGTTACATGCTGGCACCTCACTGTACAACTAAAAAGAAGTTTTTCCCTTTCCTACAGACAGTATAAGATGGAAATATAGGGTTTTTTTCCTTATGAAACCCATACACATTCCTTCTACTTGCAACTTCACACCGCCCGCCCCCCCCCCCAAATACTGGATGTTTGATATTAAAATCAAGATTGCTTTATTCTAGCTGAGTAATCCCTAACCTCATTTTTCAACTGCCTTTCAAAATCCAGCAAGTGTGCTTTAGTCACCAGGGAAAGGTAACTGTCAGCTATGTGGATATGGAGCCAGAAATAACAGTATAATTTATGATTGAACCTAAAACAAATCACTATGATTTTTTCTTTTGCAGTTTTAAGCAGTTCAAGTGATTTCAATATGACAACAAACCTTTCCCACCATGCTTTGTGATCATTTTTATTTGAAAAAATGCCCTTTTTATTTATCATGGATTCCTTTTATGCTCCAAAACAAATGTTTAAAAAGATTTCTTCGGCTTAATTTCAAAAGGGCACTATTTAAATTTTTATAAATCCAAATGTACAGTGCAGAATACCAGTTTTCATTCAAAAGGAACCTGATATCATCATCATCATCATCATCATGTTCTAGAGCACATCACGGCCTGGACAATGACTGCATAGGTGCATAAGAGAGTTGTTACCATGCCCACAGCATACAAAATTAGATGTTGTTTCTGCAGATGTTCAAAGAAAAAACCTAAGATTATGGAGTGGAATGTTCAGGTGTTTCCTGGAATGCAATTTCTGATAACAATTTTACAAAAATTATTTCACTTTAGGACATTTTTAAACATTTATTTGTTGGCCTCAATATGCTTTTTTAAAAGAAGTTCACTTTATTTCTTCAAATAACAGAAAATGTTTCTTAAAATATTACCCTAGAGACTGGAAAGAACAAGTTACTCATCATTGTCTTTCCAGTTCTGGACAGAGAATTATTGTACCAGCTGTATTTATTGCATTTAGACTTGTGTGCTGGTAAATGAGAAGTTTCTTTGTTCAGGCTTCAGATTAAGAACTAAGGAGAAAACTCACATTACCAAGACTTTCTTATTATCTTTAAACATTTAGATTTAAAGGTATTTTCATCGGTTTTAGTTTGGCCTTTGCATTTCTGTTGCAGGCACAGTGTGCAAGAGGCAGGCTGGCTTTCTGCAGAGACAGCACCTCTGGGCAAAGATATCTGAGAGATACTGCTCACTTCCACACTGTTGTCATTCAAATTTATTTTAAACTACAAGTATTTGATTATATTTTGGAGATATTAACTTGAATATTGCATTTTTGCTAAATAGTCAAAGAGTTTCCTTTCAGCTGGTAATCTGTCCTGAAATTTCCATTTTTTTTCCCCTGTTGCAGGTGGTGGCACTTGTGCAGGTGAAGTTTAAGTTGTACGTAGACACTTGAGCATCAGCACTCACCAGACTGAAGAGTGATGGAGAATCACATACACAATTGTTTCCTAATTCTTTTGCTGAGATCATCTTAAAAGAAAAAAGAAAGGATTTTGATTTAAGTGTCTTTAACTCACCCTAGCTCAGACTACAACCCAGCGGAGTGACATGAAGCACCTCTTGGGAGAGGCATTGCTCAAAACTTGTTGCAGCTGAGAATGCTTAAAACCTGGAGTATCGGCTGTGTTCTGTGTGGACAACTGCAGTTTAATGGCTCTGCAAGCTAATCAGAGATCAGCTAAAGAGAGACAGGATTGCAATCACTACATTATGCTGCTTTTCTAACACTTAGTGTTGCTTTGCGGGCATCAGACTGAAAGGACTGTGCTATGGTGAAACATGATTCTAGAAATTTTATTTTCCTAAATATTTCACTGTATGGTTGATAGTGGCACTGAGTGAAAGCTTTTAATTCTTCTTCTTTTTACAGTCAATAAATTATGCTACAGTAAATTTTCTCATGGAAGGAGAAGATTTGTATTTGCATGCAGTGTCCCAGTTGCTCTGAGGCCTGTGCTGCTTCATAGGACTAAAAAATGAATGGTAAACTCTGCTGAGTGTGTCAGGGGCATATTTCTATTGAAATGTAATGTTCTAATGATCTGAAATTGGAGCTAAGAAAATAAATTGCAGCCCTTGGTTATGGAACGGATTTCCCTAAAGATACACTTAATACTTTGGTGCCTCAGTTCCCACATGTTTAAAATTAACACCACTCCTGCTCCCTTTTCTCTGATAACCCTTCAGAGTTTGAGGTTCTGTGTTTATTTTGGGGTGCTGAACTATGACACAGATTTGTTTATTTGCTGACGCTAAAAAAAAGTTTTGTTTTTATGACTGGTGAGAGATCAGATACACCACACACAGTTTCTGCAGACAGCAAACTAACACATTTCATTCATTTCTTTCCCCTGAAATGCTATTTTGCTGCTTTTCACAAGCTGTGGGAGCTTCTCTTCATTTCCCTGGTGCTACCTTTGACTCTTCCTCCTTTACAAACACACTACAACAAATTCAAACACTTTTGAGTGCCTTAGTGTTTGGTAATGGCATTTGCACAACTATTTCAGTAGCTGCTCTAATGAAGGAGAGCAGTTTGATGCACAAGATTCAGTGACATTTAGCTCTGCCTATAGTGTTATTTCACAAGTGTGTGATGCTGAACAAATTTTTGTGAAGCTTTTTCAGATGGAGATTGAAGCAGACATGCAAAATATTGCACATATTCTCCAAAGATGATGTACGTGTAGTACAGGACAGGGTGGGAAGGAGAACAGCTGTTTCATGGCATGAGTTGCTATAGCTACTAACATCAAAATCTGTCATGAAATATCTGCATCACTGAAACTCTGCGACACAGTTGAACTAAATGGCATTGTCTGCTCTGCTCCTTACCTCGTGGAAGAGGTAAGGAACTTGAACTACTAATAGTCCGAACAATTTCAAAAGGGAACCTGAGTTGCAGCAGGCATTGTAGCCATTTGATGTTTTATCTTCCTCCAAAGATCTTTGGGGTAAATTCAGTGAAAGCCTACCTGGTGCCTGCCTCCCAAAATGGAAGAAAAAATTGAGTGCCTATGGTACCCATATAATGTGTGGAGATAGTTAAATGAGGTAAATATCTGCTCCCATCTTTAATCAGAAATAAGGTTGCAGAGAGAGAAATGTGTGGTTATAGCTCCTGAAAGAGATTAGTATCTAATGCCTCCTTGACACTAAAATTGGGGAATCCCATTCCTCTCCTTGCTCTTTCTTTTCTCTCTCTTCTATCTTGGATTGCTTTGTACTTGCTGTAGCATACTTGGAACACCCTGTGAGCCAATTCTCTTGTTAAGCTGCTGGAACTCTAGCCCAACCAAAAAACTAAAATAAATAGAATTAATGAGCTGAACTGACTCAGATGAGGGTGCAATAAAAACCAGGGCCTGTGCAAAAGCATAACTATGTAGACAATTTTGGGCAGGAGCAGTGAAATGGTGGCAGTCTGTGTTTTAGTTGGCATCTTGTCACTCACCCTGAGGCAATCTTGTTCAAAAGTTTTGGCTGTGGTTTCTTTTCTGTGGAGTCAGCATCCTTTTTGTGTTGCACCCACTTGGATTCCCAAGCTTAGTTTGCTTTCTGCGGCTTTGTCTCAGCACAAAGACTCATTTCTCTGACAGGTAAGAACACCATCTCATCTGGGGATATTTTAGTGACTGCTGGTGTCCTTGGTCAAACCTCTGAGGAAAGACAGGCATCTTTTTCTATGCTTTTTTTAACCTTAGAGGGATTAGCCTGAAATCTCACTGGCCAAGTGCAAGAGCAGAGGAAACTTTCAGCCAGAAGCTGAATGTCTTTTAAATACTGAGCCAAGTGACTCTCATGTAGTGGGACACTGGGGGAGAGGAGGGAAAGGATCACACAGGTGGGCTTAACAATGTAAAGTCCCGTAACCTGCTGTAGGTCTCTGCATCTTTGGAGCCTCCAATGGGCTCCAGAGACATCGATTAAGATCACTGCATGACTGGAGCTTCTAATGTGTGAGCTGGAACTGAGAGCAGACCTTAAAGCGCTTACTAGGGCAGAGCACAACCCACAGGCTGGCTTATGAGGTTATTTTTATGCATCTCCACAAAGAGACATGAAAGCCCTATGAGCTGGGCTTTGTCGAGACGCAGCCCTTACACCAAGAGACAATAAAGGAGTCACAGGCTGCCACTGGCCTATTGCATAACCGGATCAGACATTTTAATGAGCTTCTGCTAGTCCAGGGTTCGTCAGCCCTGCTGATTTGTAATCAAGCAGGACACTGCTATAGAAACCACCCCGGCAAACAGCGGTTTTGAATGTACTTAAGAAGATGAGTTTGAATTGAAATGCATACAAACTGTGGATCAGTCCCTCTCTTTCTGAATTGTAGGAGCCTGTTGTCCTACTGTTCATGTTACGGTTTAATCCAGCTCACATTTAATTTTTGAGAGGTATTTTGTATATTTCATTTCATAAAGCAGTTTCCTCTAGTTCTTTGATATTTTTTCCATTATAATTCTTAATCCAAATTTTTAGCAAATAATTACAAAGAAGAAATTACAAATACATCTTCAAGATTTCTCTAATAATTTATTCTATAAAGTATGTTTATAAAAAAAATTGAGCTAAAATTAATTTTTTGGATAACAGTCTATGTGACAGAGAGAAACAACTATGAAATAACACAAGTTGTTTGGTTATTTTTAAACTGAATTATAAAGCAAAATAAAAGGAAACTCCAGATAATTCAGTTGATTAGATTCAAGCAAGCACAAGTACAGAAGGAAAAAACCGTTTAAGGAGTTGCTCTTAAAATCTGGGTTATCATCAAAGACCCGACATCCACTACAGGATATTTATGATACTACTCAAGAGAGTACAGGAAATAGTTGATGTTATCCTTTACTGTATCCCTTAGGACCCCAAACTTCCAAAGACACCACCCTTTCTCTATACCAAAATCGTCCTTATGTCACCCAGTTATGAATCACTTTAGAAAGCTGTGTTTTACTTCTCACTGTAGTTTACAAAGACTGTTATACCAAACTGGTGCATTATCAGTGAAGGACTGTGTTGGGCTACAGTTTTTCATAAGGTAAAATTTCCTCTTACTTTTGCCTGAATGCATCCCACAAAGACTCTTGCTTTCCTGGCCCGCCTTTTAAAAACCCATAAACCAACCCTGATCCATGATGCACAGCAGAGTGCTCGGGGAGCTCTCCTTTGAATAGCATCAACTTCAGGAACAGCTGCTAAGATCAAATGGACAAAGGGAATTCGGCACCGCCCATGCCTGTATTATGTTTTAAAGCTCCAGGAGCTTAATCCTTCCTGTGAACAAGGTCTGTTGTCCCACTTGCCATTACCACTGACATATTCTGTGTGAGTCTGCTTCCTCTTTAGTGTGCACCTGTGACAAAGCTGCAGTATAAAGGTCCAAAGTCTCTGCATTAACCTGACTGATAAAATAGAAGTTTTCATCTGCACTGTGAGGAATGATTTCCTATGACCTAAATAACACTAAAAAAATGTAGTTATTAAAAAAATTTTTTAGTGCTTCTGCAAAGGTACCATAAGCCAAAACAATAATCAGTATTTCTGCAAGCTGACAGGATGTCCTTCTGACACAGCAAGAAACAGTCAGTTTACTTGCCCCATATTGTTTTTCACCTTTCTGGAGAGGTAGTTACGATCTGCTCATAAATGAGAGAAATAGTTTTATTTCCAATATGTATGACAGGAGTATATTTTGCCTCTGGAAGTTAAATTTTGTTGACTTCTGAAAGGCTGATTTTGACCTTACTCAGCATTTTTCCATTCTTAAGTCGACCTTTGAAAACCAGAAATGCTGAATGAAAGAGAATCTGGAAGCAGGGCAAGCAGTGTATGAGAGATATAGGGAGGTTTATCACAGCTGTGTTTGCGGCAGAAAAACCTACAAGGCTCATTTTCTTTCGCAATTCCATCCCTCGTTGCACGCAGAGAATTGTTGTCTATTTGGTTGACCCTAACAGTGAAAATGCTAATGTACTACTGGTGTCCTATGCTACCACTTTCTTATACTGAAAATACTCCAAAAATAAGCAAAATTTGCCAACTTGGGTGGAAAACTGAATTTAAGAAAGGGTCTATAACTATAATCTATTAAAAACAAATATTTTACATCCCAATTGCTGCTATTTATCTGTGGCAGTGTCTTTCCAGTCATAATAGTCATTCTGTCTACTGCATTCTAAGCCTCTTTTCTGTCAGTAATTTTTCTTTTTAAAAATTTCTTGGTCTGGTCTATAACACTCCAGCTTTTGAAGAAAAAATAGCAAGAATAATCATCAATCTCTTCCTGTCACCAAAAACCAGGAAATAAAGTCTCCCAATAAATTTACTAGGTTAGAATGCTGACATTAGTTCATTAGCAGCGCTGGGTGCATGAGGATTTCTCCTCAAAGCATTCATGAAGAGCAACCTCACAGGCCAGGTTACATCCGTGGAACTAATGCATATTCATCACATTTCTATTACATATTTATTATGTTTCCTGAATACATCTATATGATAATTATTTCCATTAACTTTTTTGAATATGAGGTGTTTCGAGGGTCTTTGGTGGTTGTTTGTGAACATCCCATGCCTCAAAATTTCCCTTTTATGGTCCCGGATTTTCTGATGAATGTCCTTTCCCTGAGATCAGTTTGTTTAATGCTTGTCATTACTTGCACTGAATCCTCCAACAAAGTACTCTCCTCCAAGCTAAATGCAAAGAGGATATTGGACCTGTTCTGGTGACCTCATCTTAATTAAAAAAATACCACAACAGGTTATGGTTCATAATATTGAAAATTATTGTTTATTAACCTGGAAATACATTAGGATGAAAATTCCAAATTTTGAAAGGCAACACATCACGTATTTAATGGTGTGACATTGGAACGTTGAATTGGTGTTCTCTGGGCAATAAAGCATGTGCCAGACGGGGTATGTTGGTGCTCCTCCAGCATCACTCCCAGACACAGAGAAGGCTGTCAGGCCTTCCACAGGGAGGCATTTTTGTGACATGAGACTGGGAGAAAAACCCTTTAAGAGCAGCTGTGGAGAAGGACTTGTGGGTTCTTGTGGATGAAAAGCTGATACGAGCCAACCCAGAAAGCCAACCCTGTCCTGGCTGTATCCAAAGAACCGTGGCCAACAGGTCGAGGGAGGGGATTCTCCCTCTCCGCTCCCCTGAGAGCCCACCCGGAGCACTGCACGCAGCTCGGTGTCCTCAGCACGAGAACGGTGCTGTCCTGCGAGAGTGGCTCCAGAAGAGACCACGAAGATGCTCGGAGAGCTGGAGCACCTCTGCACCTCAGGCTGAGAGAGTGAGGGGTGTTGAGCCTGGAGATGGCTCGGGACAGACGTCATCACACCTCCCCGTTCCTGAGGGGAGCGCTTAAAAGAGAGAGAGAGAGGCTTTTACACAGGCAGAGAGCGATGGCACAAGGGGGCCGGCTTTAACGCGACACAGGAGCGGGTCCCGCAGCGGGCAGGTGGCGGGGGCGCGGGCGCGGCCGG